>LQRL01153615.1:890-10990 GCA_001703475.1 Hydroides elegans
TTAATTGCTGTACAGTGAAGTGATAATTACTGATAGTTATATATGCATTAAGATGATGAATGAATTGCTACACAATATGTTAATTTAATAGTAATTAAATTAGACTATCTATTATATTTTAAGATATGATCTTAGATATATTTTTGTGGGTGGTCTCACTAGTGTTTGTTTGTTTAAATGAACACTATTTCTCGATTTTGGGCTTTTGGGTTATTAACATTAATCCGATGCCTGCATGTTCATTTAGTAAAAAGAATTTTATGAATAAAACTATTCAGAGCCATGAGATATCAAATTACACATTCTATGTCTTTAGATCATAGTGCTAAAATGCTATGTATCTCAGTTTGAATTTGTACTTGTCAAGTTTAAATGCGAAAGCGTTTAAAGCAAACATAGGGGGTGGATTTCACAGAAGTAGAGCAGACGTAGTCCAGACTATAGTTTTGAACCCAGTTTACACCATGCGTTCTCAGTTTCCCCAGACCTCGTTTCAAATGGTATAGGGTCAAACAATGTAATAAACGCTGATTACCATACAATGGCATTTCGCAGCCTAAGTTCCTGTTTAAAATTACACTGAACAAGGACTGATAATATACGTAACGCGACACGGTTCATGTATCACCTCTTGAAACTTCATTTCAATACGAATGTGATCAGGACTTTCGAATTAATTGTTTTCTGAAGTACAATCTCGGAGCCATTTCGGGAGATAAACTGAATTCTCGCGTATAGAGGCTATCGCTCATCCCTCGCTATTTGGCACATATTCTACAGAACGATTGAGTTTTATAAGTTTATTATAACAATACAAATCTTTTATATTTTGCAAGATTTTATTTCTGTTAACTCTCAAGTAAAAGTTCAAAGTTAAATCAACCGAAGACTAGATCTAGGAGTGTTGCAATCATCTATTTAAATCATAGATTCTATTTAGCAAGGACAGTCACACCATGTTGCCCAGTTGATAGAAATTGGACATCGATAGACTTTCACAAACAATGACAAACGTACAAGGGTCAATGGGTTCTATTTATATTTGGTTTATTTATTTTTGTAGTTATCATTGAAGGAATATGTGCAAATCATGCTAAATGATAAATTATAATTTGCCAACCAATATAGATTCTACGGGACCGGAAAATACATAAAACTTAGAAAAATAACGCATTTCGATGAATATCGTTTTTCTTTTTATTTTTTGTAGTAAGATCACTCATATAAGTCATTTGATATTCTCTTGAAATATTATGTTGAATCGACTTGGTAACCTCTTGCACACACCCTTTCTCTTCATTGATTTAAGAGCTCATTATGAATAGGTCTGAAGGAACTGTGTCTGGACTTCAGCTGAAATATTCATATTGGTACATGGTTTGAAGAAACCGTGGTTTCGCATTATTTTTGGTGGTTTTTTTGATGATATTTGAGTCAAATATCGATTTCATGGTATAAAATGGATTCATTACAGCATGTGTCCAAATAAAACGAACGTAAGCAGTAAAATTTAGAGGTTTCACCAATTATCAAATGTAGGTCATATTATCAAAGGCAGAAGTTATATGTAATCGAGACCGAGTCTCTGAAATCAATATCAAGTCTGGACGTCAGTTTTAAGGAGGTTTGTACCAGGTTTCGACCAAACCTAGTTCGAACTATATCTGTGAAATCCACCCAGGAGGTTTGCACCCCAATTTTACCTTTACCGGTAAATGATGTTGCGATGATGCAATCATTTGTGTAGTAGAGGTATCTCATGAATCTGTATTCTCCTAATCTCTTTGCAAAATTATGTTAAGTAATTATTGCAGTTTTCGGTTTTCCTCTTTTGATGTTAAGTAGATTCATCTGTTTTTCAAATGAATCTTCTCATGCGACTTTTTTTGTGTTTGCAGATGAGCTGAGTGGCAGCGTCAAAGCACTTAGGAAGCCTCGACATCCCGGTTCACGCCACTCCGACTCTCCAGGTATATTAACTTATTAGTTTCTTAGGCCCCAACTCAAAAGGTTGGGGGCCTATAGGTTTGCGGTGTCCGTCCGTCTGTCTGTCCGTCCGTCCGTCTGTCCGTCATACTTTTTTTGTACAGGCCATAACTTCTGAACGGAAGGTCATAGAGACTTGGTTATAGGCTCAAATGAAAGGTCTTGGTCCGTAGATGTGCCCTTTGACCATCTCCCTCAAACACCCGACCGGAAGTTTTAAAATTGGCCAAATAGCCAAAACAATAGCGTTTTTTCAAGACTTGAGCTTGTACGGGCTACAACTTTGGAACGGAAGGTCATAGAGACATGATTATAGGCTCAAATGAAAGGTTTTGGTACGTAGATGTGCCTTTTGGCCATTTCGGTCAAAAACACCCGGCCAAAAATAGCGGTTTACATAGAAAATATATTTAAAATCTACAAAATACCATACCCCTTCGAGTTTGGGGGCGGTTGGGGCCTGCTCGTGTTTCACAAATGCTTCCTTGTTGTACTCTGATATACTAAAATTAGCAAAGATACTAGTTTGTCCATGTAGGTATTTCAGGCCATTTTAGCTATCTCATGATCCGATAGATGTGTTTTCATGTATTTGATGTATCAGCTTCTGATATTATGATGGATAAAAGCGTTTTAAGTTTAAATTTCCCATCGATAGGTCATTATCTATTTAATTTTGTCTAAAACTCAATTTTAATTTTCCACATTTTCATAATGTCACGCGAGTAAAATAAATCATACTTTGCCCATGAAAATGTATATTTAGATTATTTACGGCTTAATATGCTTTTAAAGAAGTACCTATAGCACTTGACCGTTCGTTCCTTGACTATGTGTCTCCTTTATAAATTTAGAGTGCCATTCGAGTGACACCAGCGACCGCACAATGAATCGAGCCTTAGGCTCGTGCATATCTCCCACTGACCTCTTTTTAGCCACGGCTTGCGAAGCAAACCGGGGTTTGTGTCACCGCTTTGTCGTTATTGATTGTAACATATATATATTTATTTATTTGTTTAGTTCGTTAACATTTTTTGTAAATTGCTACTCCTCTAAAAGTTGTCGGCCGATTTTGATGAGACTTGGTTTAAAATATTCCTTATTGGCTTGGGTATTCTAGTTGTGCTTTATATGCTTATATTGCTTATATAAGCAAAGTTATGACTGCTAATATATTACCATTTAATTTGTTAAGCTTGCATTTTGCATCGTTTTTGCTGCGACCATTGATTATGACGTCACAATCGAAGTCAAACTGCAGTTTTAAATTAATTTGGAGATATTTTACACACCATTATATTGGTTTCTTCAGATAATGGTATGCTTTTTGCTGTGCAGGCATCAGGACAGCCCTTCATTCAAAAATGGTTCAGTCCTTTTAAAATCGGTATGTCGCACGGTATATAAATGGAAAAAGCTGTTCTTTTTAAATGGAATAAAAACCCGAGAAATTCAATTCTCTTCAATTTAACTACAAAAATCGTGAGTTTTTTTTTTGCGAAACAAACTGGGGCTTGCTTATATAAGCAAAGTTATGGTTGCTTACATTTTTCCAAATGAATAGTAAATAATAAACTTATGGTGCAAGTAGCTTTATCAAGTGAGTCAAACTACAAGTTTTAGGCAGACGCTGTTGGTTCATTTCAAGGAACAATCGATTCATGAGTACATTAAGTTACTGTTTTATATAAAGGCATTGTAGGTCGATAACTATCAATTTTGAGAGAGGGACGGTGCCCTATATTTTAATATTTGGAAATTCTATAACGCATTGAACTAGAAAAAAATCGGAAGTGCTAACTATGCATGGATATATACATGTAAACAATGATATTTTAGAGTGTCTTGGTACTTTTAGTTCTACTTTTGTTGCTTATACGCTTATATAAGCAATGTTATGGCTGCTTGTATTTTTTTTCAAATTATACTTGAGCTTAGGAGCCATTCGTTTTATCAAGTTAGCGAAAATACAAGATTTGAGCAAAATGTCATCGTTTGTATCAAGGAAAATGTATCCATATACACATTTAGTAGCTGTTGTTAGAAGGATATTAAAGGTTGATTATTTAAAAAAAAATTAAGAGATGGAAGATGTCCCCATATTCATTATTTACCCCGGTATGCATATTCTATCCTCTTTCAAGAATGCTCTTAAGTGCTAACAATGCATAGATACATACACAAAACAAAAATGATAATTTGTTTTACGTTGCTTATACGCTTATATAAGCAAAGTTATGGCTACTCATATTTTTTTCCAAACACATAGAATATATTGAATTTGTGGTGCCAGTTGGTATATTAAGTGAGCGAAAATGCAAGAGTTAAGCAGAATATTTTTTTATATCAAGGAACAATGTATCAATATACAAATTTAGAGACGGTTGTAGAAAGGGCATTATATGTAAATCATGATCAATTTTAAAGAGACGGATTTGGTGCTCATATTTTGTTCTAATAATCTGTGACGGATTTAAACTTGAAAGGTATTAAGTGCTAACACTGCATAATGTACACATAAAAAAATACTCATATTCCTAAGTTCGGTCAATTTTTTTATTTTATTAACATATGATTGTTTCTTTTCAGATGATCGTTATAGGGATGGAAATAGGCACGGACTGTGAGTAGATAGTATTGAAATAACGTTTTAACGAATAACATTTTTTTTTTGCTTGTGATAACCTTATTAAACCATAGAAGATAACGTGTTCGATGTAAGTGAAACATTATTTGTAAAAGAGAGTAACGTTAACTTATTTCTGTTTTCTATGCTAAAAGAAGAGTTTAATTGAATTTCATAATTATTATATTATAACTCCTATTCAATTTATAGTATTAGCGTATAGTTGTTTTTGTTTCATTAAAAGGTTCAATGTAAGAATTCGATTATTTCGTTATGGCTCTATAGTCATTAACATATTCATTTGTTATTGTTAATTGTATTTTGTTTTATTTTTTCAGGATCTGCACGGACTCATGAAGAGTTAAATATCTTTGCCCACGCTGTGCTATTTATTTTTTTTATAAAGTTTAAAATTATATATTTGTTTTCTACACCAGGGTCATTTGTTTTATAAGCGTGTCAATTTGTTGAAAGGGAGTGGGTCTCTACAGTTATAAACCTAGATGGGGGGTCCCTTACGCGCGTATAAAATGAACAAACCTTGGTATCATAACAACGTACGAGGAAAAAAGATATAAAGTTATGTTAAGATAAATTTGATATTATAGGATTATTTTATACTTATAAGTTTGCTGTAAGTCGAGAACTAAAGACGCTTTTCAAAATTGTATGAATGATAGCACAGCAAGGGTAATCATTATCTTCATATACTTAGTAACTCAAAATATTTCTTTTGTCTGTTTCAGATTCTACATTTTACCTACCTTCACACAATTTGGAAATTTGAATAGCTAGTCCTTTTAAGGATAAGTACAATTCTTCCTGGTGTGCAAGACTGGATCGAGTGACATTGTGACTGCGTATGATCGGTGATTACTACAAGAGGTGTTCAGTTTAATTTGTTACACTTTTCATTTTGCTATAAAATGAAAACTATAAAACTTACAGACTTGTAGTTTTAACATATGTTTGACGTGGGATCGATGTCTATAATATATAAATCTTCAGCGTTTTGGCCAACTGCGAATAAACCCTATCAATTACATTCTGGTGGGGTCGCTCCAGATAGTTTTGAGAGCATGCTTAAAACCAGCTAGGGTCGGTAAGGATTTCTTCCGTAGCTCCCTTGTCAGGATGCAACAAAAAATAAAATCCATGGGGACGGCATCAGGTGATATGGGCCTCCACTGTTACGGTGAAACATATTTTATATCGGCGTCGTCGAGTCACTGCAGCGTCCGTATTGTCGTATCAGAAGATGCGCTGCCTTGGTAGAACACCATGTTGCTTTTAAATTATCCTTGAATCTAACGCGATACATATTTTCTCACAAAAAGCCCAAGACCTTTTTGAATATAGATATCCAAAGTCACCTACACCTTCATATCGATAATCACAAGGCTAGTTTTCCCGTGAGCACTCACTCCGGCCCCAACCATGATTCAAGGAGCACATTCTTTGCGTTAGCCTGACTTCATATCATACTTTTGTGGTTGACACTGTAAAACGTAATAAACTCGTATTTTCCCACAATTCCCACATAGATAAAACAGTGCAAAGTCAGTTATAACATAGTTTCTCAATTTCATTGCGTTGAGTATCAGGTAGAGCCTCCAGGATCTTTCCCGTCGTTTTTCAACCGTGGCTTGAGTATGCTGATGAATTTTCGGCTTTTTTTACTCGACATTTGATTATGTGTTTTATAACATGATTGATACTTCCTCGATTCAATTCTAATAAATTCACAATATCGCGTCTGGTGGCTGGATCTGTTTGAAAATCATAGTCCGGATCTTCTTGACCACATCGGGAGTAGCCTAGGGATGTCTCCTACAAACGACGTGCTTTTTCTTGTTCAAAATTGCATTTTTTTCTTTGTTTTCTGTTTCTGGCTTTTACATAATTAGTATTCATTTGACTGACATCGAACTCATCTCAATTGAGATGTCTCTGGAGCTGTGAAACACCCGATCCAGATTTCAAAAGGCAAAAAATAGTATCTTCAGGCTGTCCAGCATTGTTTTATCTTGGTGTTGTTGAACATTGAAACGGACTAGCTATAATAAAAATATAAGGGCCCACGCACACTATTGTAATAGGGATTTTATAGGTGTCACACAGTGTGCTGTCTTTATATCACAATCAAAGTGTAACAAATTAAACTGAACACCTCTTGTAGTGTTTTTGGTGCTTGCGTGAAAGAGAACTGCTGGCGTGTGACATAGACATCACCGAACTTCGATACCTCTCGCAAGAGAAGCTGCGGGACATGTAATTGCCGCTGCCATTGGCTGATTTTTTATCAGATTGAAGTAGCCAATCCATATATTTGACTCGATAAACTTTTAAGCTTTACAAATCGTAAGCTTATTGAAAAAAAGTCCGACCCGACTTGAAAACTTGTGTTTGGCCTTCAAGTTTTCGAAAAGGGGGTGTTCGATAAAGCTGGACCTCGGTTTTATCGTCCGAAAGCGAGGTGATTCCACATTTTGGACTGCAGTTCATGTGGATGATATTGGCAAACCCAAACTTACGAACTGCATCCTCCTATAGCGCGTCACGTGCTTGTGGGGTTCAAAAGCAACTTAAATCGTGACAAACCCGAAACGACTCTTTTAAACAACCATTGAACCTAAGGCAACTGTATTGAACAACTCTGAGAAACCTTGAAACCATGCCTCGGCGTCGAAAACGCTCCAATGCTGCCAAGCAGCGTGAACAACTGAAAAGTAAACCCAGCAATAAAATTCAAGAAACCGATGAAATAAAGGTTTTGTCTGGCACAATTCACCAGGGTAATACTAGATTTCAATGTCCAGGAGTGCAATGTGCATATATTTCACTTATAGCATTAACTCGCATGAGTCTGAAAACTCCTAAAACTTGGTCAGTATCAGAAATTGACTCGTGCGTGATTGATGGAAATGCTGGATTTATGGAACATTGTGAATCACTTCAAATAGAGCCAAAGATGCTTATGGCTAAAGAATTGCCAAAAAATATAAGCTTATGTGATCAATCGTTTATATGCTCTCAATCCGCTAGCGACATTGAAGTCGGCATATTGAATCCAAATATGTGTGATGTATTTGATTGCACCGTGAAAAGTATCGACGAGGCCCTATCGGAAAAACTAGATGGTCCAAATACGTGTTTGCTTTTCTGTGGTGGACAGGCGATTGCAATCGCAAAACTTGAAAATAGCTATTATGTTTTTGATCCTCATTCAAGAGGTAACGATGGACTGTTGAATTCAAATGGAACTGCAGTTTTGATCATGTTCAAGTCTTTAACCGATTTTGTTAGTCATATTGAGACACTGTTCATACACTCATACGATGAGACGACACCGGCCTCCAAGAACGCGAGATGGCATCCTTGATGTTGTGCAGGGACCAGTGGAAGATCCAGGCAGGTCGATGTTTCCAACATCGACCTAGGTAGGTAGGTTCATACACTCACTTCGACTTCGACCTCTTGAACAGTTTGAGATCGTTCCATTTAAAATATCTCGACAAAATGTACAAAATCCACATTTGACGACTAATTGTATGGATAAATCACCCTCAAATGGCTCATCTGAGGCAGTAAGAAACATTTCGAAGCCACAAGAGACATTGGAACTACGTGTCAATCATGATTTAGATGCTAGTGAATCCTTGAAATCCTATTTTGAAGACCAAAGAAAGCGTGATGATCTTTTTCAAGAAAGTCGAGTCAAAGATACATCGAAGTCGCAAAAACGGAATGAATACATGAAGAACTATATGGAAAGAAGACGTAAAAAAGAAGCAATAAAGAAGCAAGAAAATAGCTCGGCTAGGAAACGAATGCAAAAAATCCGAAGTACATCTGAAGGTAAACAAACAAACAAAGCGAGATCTGTTATCGGTATGAGAAAATTACTTGAAACTGAAAAAGGAAGACTAAAGCACAATAAACTGTCTGCAGAAACGATGAGAAAGCGATTTGTACGGCTGATGAGAGATCAAAGCATAATGAGCGATGTGCTGAAAGTATGCGAAGCATGCTAAGAGACGACCATAAAAGAACAAGACACAACGAAAACTCAGCTGAAGCGATGAGACGTATGCTGACTGATGAACAAAAGAGACAGCAACACAAGGAACGATCAGTTGAGGCTATGAGAAAACGGCTAACTGATGAACAAAACAAACAAAAACACAAGCAACAATCGATCGAGGCTATGAGACGAATGCTGAAGGACAATCAAAAGAAACGAAAGCATCAAGAAACATCTTCAAAATCGAAGCGACAGATGTTGAAAGACCCTCTAACAAAACTCAAATATAATGAAAAAAATGCAGAGAGTATGAGAAAGACTTTAAAAGACGATCAAAAGCGACAAGAACATAGAAAGAGAACTGCTGATGGTATGAGAAAGATGTTATCCATCGAGCACAAAAGGCAGAAACACAGGGAGAAATCTGCTCAGAGAATGAAAGATATCCGCAAAAGAAAGAAATACAACGACAAAGTATATATTTCGCAAAAGAAAAGGAAATTAGGATTGTCATTCACGGATGCTATCGACAAGTTTAATGAGGCAATTCAAGATTCATGTTCATATGTTTGCAGCTGTTGCCACCAGACTTGGTTCAAACATTCAGTTAAGGCTTTGTCCACTATTTCGAAAAACGTTGATGTATCGCTTCTCATGAAATGTGTTACTGGTTGGCGTTCTGTTGAGAATGAGGAATGGGTGTGTACGACCTGTCTGTCTAATATACGCCAAGGAAAAATTCCACGACTTTCAGTCATAAACGGTATGAAATTTCCAGAAGAAGTGCCGGAACTGAAACTTAATAGTTTAGAGGAACGATTGGTCTCATTGCGAATCCCATTTATGCAGATACGTGCATTAAACAGCGGAGGTAAATTTTCTTTGAAAGGGCCCGTTGTAAACGTACCAACAGAAATTGAACCCACCATTCGTGCTTTGCCGAGGTTACAAACGGCATCTGAAACTGTACCAATCAAGCTAAAAAGAATGAAAGAAATGAAAAACACAGTCGCAACTGAAAATGTGAGACCGGCATTCGTGCTTAACGCATTAAAAACATTGATGAATACTAGTCAATTTTACAAAGATGCGAACATATCAATTATTGAAGACTGGACCACCAGTAATGTTTCAAATAATGAGACTGTTCTGGCGTCACATGATGACGAAAACAATAATTCAGACAACTTCAGTGAAGTGGAAGATGAAAATCCTGTCATGACGTTTCTAGATGATCAAGCGTATGATAAGAATACAATTATATCGGTTGCACCCAGCGAGGGCCAAAGGCCTCTTAGTATTTTCAAAGACCCTGATTCAGAGTACATGTCCTTTCCTTCACTTTTTTTTGGCCAAAGACGCAAGGACAATTCGGAACGACAAATCCCTGTATACTACAGCGACATTTGTAAGTGGGAATTACGATGTGTTGACAGGCGGGTAGCCCTTCATGTTCCAAATTTG
>LQRL01153621.1:14200-24507 GCA_001703475.1 Hydroides elegans
GGGAAGTGGGAGGAGTCAATAACTGCTGGATAATTCTCAACCCCTGGCAGTGGAAGGTAGAGGGTATTCTTTAATAAGGTTTAATTTATGATGATTATGTTATGAGATTCAGCATAATAAACATGTTTTACTGAACCATGTCTAAAAACAAAAATAGTGTAAGGTCCAGACCGCAGTAGGAGAAATTTCTAGTTTTTTTTTCGGCAAACTGGTCTTCTTATGAATTGCTTATGGCAAACTCAAAACACTGGCTTTTCAAAACACAGCGAGAGTTTATTGCGTTTTTTTTTTGTTTTACTACTAGGAATAAATTGTAACTACAAGGTTTGCCTGAAACAAAGCTCGAAATACTATCAATGTTGCTAGGCCCTAAAGGGAAATTGATTAGCTAGAAAATATAAATCAATCATAACAAACTTTTAAAATGAGTTTGACGGCAAAAAGAAAGAACGGACTATGACAATAAAAAAATTCAATAAACTATGGCTGTCCGAAAAGTAGACACACCATTTTTATCTACAACGGATATTGCTTGATGCAAAACCTCTCACGAGATATTAGCTTTTGCATTCATTTTTTACTCTATTTGCTCGGAAGAAAATAGACTGTGGGTGTAAACAAATCATACTTTGAAACTTTTTTTTTGGAATACACATTTTTTCGTAGGAACATTAAAATACCAGCCAAAATAACCTTATATTAGGATAAAAAAAATAGAATCGATTGTACGCTTAAGTACATACATGTGTATGTTTCAGCAATTTTGGAAAGCGTGACATCTTATTCTATGCTTTATGATATCTTTTATTTTTGGAGGAAAATATAAGAGACGATATGGGACGGTCCCCTCAGGGCAAATTATATTCCCCTCATTGTCCTTAAAAACAGAGCTATGCTTTTCAACATGTTCATTCTTGAGCTCAGTTGTTACGATTTCAAGTCGAGATCAGGTGCTGTTATGAAACATGATGCCCACTTAATATTTCAAAATGCACATTTTTTGCTCAAAACTTGCGTGATTATGTTACAAGACATTTTTACCGAGGAAAAGACAATTTGGATATCGTTTGTATGTGACAGTGTTCTCGTAGCACTCTTATCCTGAGGCCCATGTGTCCATGACAATATTAGTTTATGGCAAATAAATTTCAATTGCGTTTTGTTTAATAATTGTTTTATTTAAGTTTAAGTTTGGTTATACGTAATTAACGTGAAGCCTCGTTGCCCCGGTGTTCAAAATGTTCTGGATCCGCTCGCATAGCTTATATATATTTTTTCATGCAGGGTTTTCAACGTAAAAAAGGCATGCATATACTGATGTTTTTAAAACGTAAAAACAATACATTCTCTGTTTTCTAGAAAGCTCTGATATCGGAGTTTTTATTTCAAATTATAATGCTTTCTATACAGTTATACGTGACACTACTGGCCCTCTTCGTCTTCATCCTGCCCGCCGTGGTCATCGCCTGCTGCTATATCTTCATTTCGTTCATCATCTGGTCCAAGAACTCGCTCTACATGAAGCCCAAGCCAAAGCATGTCACGCGATTCAACTCAACCAAAGGTTTGTGTTTTGATTTATTTTGTTTATCATTGCTTGCTGCTATATCTTCATTTCGTTCATCATCTGGTCCAAGAATTCGCTCTACATGAAACCCAAGCCGAAGCATGTCACGCGATTCAACTCAACCAAAGGTATGAGTGTGGTGCCACACACTGGGCATTGTATAATATATCAATTGCGTATGTAAAATAAAAAGTAGTTTTCCTTTTTACACAAAATCATATTTTACCAGAATATCAATAAATTATCAAAGCATATGAATCTGTAAAGATTAATCATATAAATGTAAACGCAATGTTACAATGTTACATGTCGCTTATGTTACGGTTTTACTTCAAACGCTAGTGGCTGTGCTATGCAGCGGAACACGTCCCTTTAGTAAAAGCCACTCTCATTTTCTCTCATTAATAAATGTGGCTCCATTTAATTCAGTACAACATTAATGGTTATTTCATCCGAAGGTTCAGCTACACCAGACCTGCTCCTAGGTGGACGCAAGCAGGGATCGGTGATGGGCAGCAGTTCTCGCGGCATTCTGCCCAAGGCCAGGGTCAAGACGGTCAAAATGACCTTCGTCATTGTGCTAGGTCAGTTAAAGTTAATTTAGGTGACAATAACAATCATTAATGATAAGCCCATTTGTATTTTTATGAGCCCGCCAGGCGAATAATTAAGTGATTTGGAAATTATTTACAAGAACAAAAACATGCAATTTTGAGACCTCGCCTATTCGTTATAGGAATTCATCTTGTATCAACATGTTTGTCTATTTTTATTATCCACAAAAAAATGATCGTTCAGCTCCGGATTAGCTTTCATATATTCGGTTGCATCTTACAATTGAGAATAAATAATGTTTTTAACGATTTTTTATCATAACGAGCTCATTACATAATTAATTAACCATTAAATGTACATGTTCATTATTATAGTGTTCATAATCTGCTGGACGCCGTGGTTTGTGTACAACCTGGCTGATGTATATCAACTCATTCCTGACTTTGATGGCAAAATCGGGGTCAATTTCTTCATACAGAGCTTGGTATGTATAATGAATATCAGAAATACTCTAGCATTCTTGTAACATATTCGTTGCAAATAACAGCGTTTTAGAAGAAGTCCTAGAAAATCAATTAAAGGCCCGTGAGATTACTCTTTTTGATATATTTTACAGTTTTTTTTCAGTACAATAAAAACCAATGGATTGGACTTTTAGAAATAATTTGTACCTATATACTGTAGAGTTCTACTGTAGAGTTGCATGTGTGTCAAATGACCTGTTTCCTGTTTTTTTTTAGGTTTTCCTAAACGCCATGGCCAATCCAGTCATTTACTGCATCTTCAGCTCGAAGCTCTGTGCAGATCGAAGGTACGCATTTTTGTATCAATCAACAAACTCTGCTTAGCAGTATAGACTTAGCAGTATATACTATCATAAGGCCCTGATAAAGAAGCATACAAGTTGAATGACAGTCTAGAAGACATTCTGATTTTTCTTTGGTGCAAAACACAGTATGAAATGATTTTGCTCACATGAGGTACCCCTTTAGCTCTCATGGTATGATCCGATATTGAAATGGTTGTTTTGAATAAGCATTTAAAACATATTTGAAAAATTCGTATTTGAGCGCTTATAAAAGCGCATATTATTTTTGATTTTTTGTACATTTGATAATAAGTAGATGATAAATGGAGGAATGAAAACAAATACCCCATCCCCTTTGTAAATAAGATAATCCCTATTTAATTTCTAATTAACCACTTTAGTTGTTATTTGATTCACCCTCTCCTAACAAAAGGATCGGGAAAAAATGGGAGCGGGGGATATTTCCAAAATTGAGAGGAAGGGGGCATATTCACATTTAAAGGGGAGGATGTATTTGTATTCATTCACCCCCTCTCCTCTACATACAGTTATATTATTTTGCAACATAATTATGTGCTGTCTAAAATAAACGAACCAAAAGCTCCTGAACCACATGCTCTCGCTCTTCGTTTTAGACAGAACTCCTGCTGCGATCGAGTCCTACAACGATGTTGCTTTGACGCCACCTCGACCCCAGCGCCACGTGGCACCAGCGAGGCGCCATCTACTCAGTCCGACTACTTCCCAACAACCGCTGTGCACCACAACCACAACCATAGCAACCAAAACAACAACTCACGACGCATGCGATCGCTCATTTGCAAGAATGACGCAATAATTATGACGTCACAATCGAATAAGGCGCGGGAAAGTATCAAAATGGAGAAGCGACCCATTGAAAGGGTCGACAGTGAAACATGATTGCATTATGCGGTATTAAATAATAGTATAACAATATTTTGTTTATAAATCGCGCGTTCTGTTATTAGTTATTCTCCTCAGTCCGACTACTTCCCAAAAAACACTGCTCACCAAACACGACGCATGCGAAGTCTCATTTGAGAGAATGACGCAATAACTGTGACGTCACAATCATAATCGATAAAGGCGCGGAAAGGTATCAAATTTGAGAAACGAGCTATCAAACGTGTTAGTGAAACTTGTCGTAAATAACTTAGAAGGTTGTGTTGTGTATGTTATCAGAAGATGCATGCATTTCCTCATTTGCAAGTATGACTCAATAATGACGTCATTCAGCGATTAAGACGTTTTCATCAACCACGGTGGCACTGAATCGTTTTTAATGGATGAGCGAAAAGTGAGACATGTTAGGAAAACTTTCCTTAAGTTTGTTTCTGTATTTATATGTATCATTTACACCATGAGCCCAACATACTATGTTAAGCCGCATGCGCTTTAGTATTTTGCAACAATGACGCAATGGTGACGTTATATAATCACATATAATCATGACGTAACCATAATCATGTCAGAATCGATGACCACCCATGCGACGCCAGAACGCATTTAATATAATCAGAATTCATCGATTACACGAAACCTCACCATGAGTTCATACTGACCTTAAACTCACTCACAAGAGGTCAGCAAGAGGTGATGATGCTGTTAAGTGCAAGCCAATACGTGGAAATTGTTAACGTCGGGAGTAAAATAGGGTCGAGGATATTGTTGATATTTAGATCTTTTTCTTAAAAGAGGATCGCTGAAGAATAACTATTATTGTGTGTCATGACTATCCATCAGGTTGAACCACGTATATATTGGCATAGTAGTTATTAGCAAAGGTCGACTCACATACAATATAATATATAGAATTCTACATGTTTTGAAAACGAATGTATGAAATCATGACAGTTAATGAACATTATCTGTTTGTGTATCGCCGACTTTCATTTTATTTCTATTTATAATTTATAGTCTTAGAATCAATACAAATTATTCGACAATCGACATTCAAAGTCTGCTGAACAATATTTGACATGGAAACCTAAAATGTATTGTATATATAATAGAGGTTTAATCACAGATTTTACTAAATAATAATGTTATTTTTCAAATAACTCATTAAAAAATATCTTATATAAACAATAATATGTTGATTTAACTTTGATACATGATTGTATGGCAAGTTTGAGATGATATGAAGTTCAAAATATAAGATATTGTAGTATGTCACAAATATATTTTAAAGCATAAAAGAACTAATAAATTGATATATATCCAATTATGAGCAACGGCAAAAATATGAATAAATTGTACTTTAAAAGCTATAGAACAAAACGAAATATATTTAGGATAAATATATGAATAATAAAAAAAAAAAACTGCGAAACATATCAATTTAGGAATGTAGTTCAGTTACCACCAATGGGTGCTACCTGTATTTTGCTACCGGAAATTCCTCTGTATTAAGCATACATGTATAATTAACATTTTATCGATGACCTCTTTGTATATCCCCGATTAAACAAAGCTTCATCATGATCTCATGCTGACCTAAAAATTCATATGAGTTCAGTGTGAGGTCATGATGAGGACTTGTGCAAGCTGGGATCGCAATCAATTTGCTGTTCATAAACCGCAGGTGAAGATATTCTATTATAAAGCGCAACTGCAAAGATACTCTGCCGCTGTGTGTCAATTTATTTGTCTTTTGACTCATAATTAGTATGCTGATATCTTCAAAAACGCTAATACTGTGTTATATACGAAGACAAATTACTGCCACAGAAATATAGAACAAAACAGCTCAAAGAAAATGGTTGTACTTGTGCGGATGGTCAAGATAAATTACAAATACATGTTTGTGCTATAAACTATAACCATATTAAACCATATCTGCTTACAAATTACAAAGTATTGCACTGCTTATGTTCAGGTTTTGGTTTGTTATGTGCTGCACGAATAGCTTCATCGAATACAGCCTTAAGTCCATTTCCTGTAAGCGCCGAGCACTCTAGGTATTTTACAGCCCCGATCTCTTTGGCCATCTGAAGGCCCGCAGCGGTTGTGATCGGGACCAGTTTCTTTTCTTTCAGCTTATCAATCGTTTTCTTATCGTCACGAAGGTCGAGCTTGGTACCCACCAGAATAATGGGTGCGTTCGGAACGTGGTGCCTCACCTCTGGGTTCCACTGCGAAAACATAGTTGATATGCAGATCCATGATTAGTGTATGAAGAACTAGAATATATTCTTTAAACAGTGCAAAAGCTTCATTAGTTTCAAAAGGCCTACACAGTCTTACGGTCTATATAATAGTTTATATTAATAGTAGTTATTGTTTTTAAAATGATAGTATAACTGTTTAATCTTTCAACAAAAGTGATTTAAGGCTAAACATCTTATATACGTGTCCTTTATATGGACATTTAAGGTTTATAACCCGCAGATTACGGGTCATATATTAGCGTAAATAACACTAGTTACACCTATTTTATTATCTAAAACAGGACCTTACTTTAAATGTTAAAGCCCACTGATTAGCTACATTGAGAAATAGAATCCAAAAACTCAATAAAGCTCAAACTATGCAAGAAGTATTTCAAGTAATGGTCAAACTTCGATTAAAGCAACATACAGAAAAAAAAACACTTTCAATTTGACAAATGAAACGAATAAATGAATAAACGAATAAGAATAAACGAATAAACGAATACGCATAAAAAATAAACGAATTCGAATAAACGATTGCTTACGAATAAACGAATGCTTACGAACAATCGAATACTTACAAATGAACAATTGCTTACAAATAAACGATTGCTTACGATAGCTTACGACAGCTTACGAATAAACGATAGCTTACAAATAAACGATTGCTTACGATTGCTTACGAATAAAAGATTGCTCGATTGCTTATGAATAAAAGAATGCTTCCGACTAAACGATTGCTTACGGATAAACGAATGCTTACGAATAAACGAAATCATACGAATAAACGAGAAACGAATAAACGAATAAACGAATACGAATAATTTAATGCACCCGGAGATACGGTAAAACATAATAAAAGGGAGGACATTATAGATTAACAAAGTCTACAAAAATACCTCATTATGAGCTCATGGTACCCTGAAAATTACTCATATGATGTCAGCATGAGGTCACGATGAGGTTTTGTGTAAATGGGGTCATAGGTTTTACTTACCCTTAATTTAGCGTTGTTAAACGATGATGGACTGATTAAGGAAAAACAGATGAGAAAGACATCCTGAAAAATAGAACATTACAAAAAAAATCACATAAAAATATGACATAGAATTTGAACATAATTTTATTTGATTAAAAGAAAGCAAACTTATCGAAACAAAATAAATAAGATGTCACCAGCGCTTTGCCACTTTGGAAGCATTTTCTTGCCCTTTCCTTAATCAATCTGTTTTTGAATGTGCCATTGAAAAACCAGACCGTTTTTTGAAATATGTTGAGCTTCCCATCATGATTACATAAGAAGGGCTCCGTGCAACAATATGTTTCGCCTAAATATTTTGAAAAGTGACACATGATATTAGATCCGTGTTAGATACTTACATTATGTAAGGAAATCAATGATTTCATAATGATATCATCGTTTCGCCTCTTGCCAAATATTATATGAATTACCAAATTAATATCATTCAATGTTTTTATCCTCAAAACGTCAATTTTAGACTTAACATTACGTTGCACGGAGTCCTTCAAAGGTTGATGGTGCAAGCGCTGAAGACAACTTGCTAAAAATATATTTGAGGATATTACGGTCGGGGTCTAAGGATATGGAACAAACAGGTTTTGGAAATTTGAAATTTATGTGTGTGCATGCTGAAAACTTACTGTTTGTGGATAAGATAAGGGTCGCAATCTGTCATAGTCCTCCTGTCCAGCGGTATCCCACAATCCCAAATTAGTTGGTTTTCCATCAACCATTACATTGGCGTTATAGTTGTCAAACCTGTATTGAAATAAGACATTTTTTGGTATCTGAATTAATTATTTTCTCTGTTTAACCAAATAATCAATAACTATAAGTAATCATTGAAGTTGCAATTTTTATCGTTCAACACTTACATGTATTTCAATAAACTATCGAAACAACAAAAACTTAACTTACACTGTCGGAATATATTCCCCTGGAAAAGCATTTGTGGTATAGCTGATGAGAAGACAAGTTTTACCCACAGCACTGTAAATTAAAATAAAATAGCCACACATGAGAAAGGATTAACATGAAATGTGAACATATAAACACTTTGTAAGAATTTCGCTTGAGATTGTCTTGCGAAATTTAATCAATCTCGAGGTGTTTGGCACTTGAGATTTACCTCGAATTATCTGTGAGTTTGAGTTAACCGTTAACCGACCCTTATTAAAAAGTGGTAGCCCATACAAGTTTCTCAACATCGAACGATGTATAGGCTCCAAACTTTATGTTCGGGCTTTACAAAATGATGAAGTCGTGTTAACGCTCAGTGGGTCAGCTCGGGTTGATGATCACCTCATGAGCAGCTTATCTCAAAAGGTGTTCCAAACCAAATTCAAGCTGGCTTGGAAATTATGGGAAAAAAATTTTCTGTCTCGTAGATTTTGGCAGATTTAAAAATAAATTGTTGATAATTTTTAAATTTTTGTAATAAGCATTTAGAATTTTTGCTTCAAACTGATTAAATATGCCTACAAAAGTATTTTTTTATCAATTTTAATATGTAATTAATTTTATTCAATATTCAAATCTTCGCAAAAAATGTGTTTCTTTTATCTTCCAACCTGGGTAGAAAAAGAAAAACGGTCCAGCTGGCTTCGGAAAGTGAACATAATTTTGCCAAAGTTTAATGGCAAAAAACATTGTTTTGTTTTGGTTCGTAATGGTATGTTGTTTAAATGTGACATAACAACTTTTTGATACAAAACAATGTGCCGGGCCCCTAAAATGATAAAGTCCTGTTCCGGTTCAGTGTCTCATTTTGTCATCGTTTGGATTCATGCTAAAAATACGTTTTTACTTACCCATCACCAACAACGACACATTTAACTGCTTGCATATCGTTCTCCGAAGGTTCCATTTTCCAAATATAAGAAAGATATTAGTTATCAAAAAAGTAAGCTATGTTTTTGTGTAAACACAAACGTTACTCCGAATCAAATGATTTGACCCTAAACTGTTTACTTATATCAAATATATGAATTAGGGATGCGGAACCATTCTATGGCCGTCGTTTTATATACGGATATCCATGTTCTATTTTTAGAAACATATGTTCAACAAGCGTTCGACTGTGTCAATTGACAATTCTATACCTTGCAATTTGTATACGCCATGGGGGTGGAATCAAGTTGGTTTAAGTCGTACCTAAGCGGAGGAAAACAGTGTGCCAAAACGAATGGTGACCTATCATATTCAATTTAATGTAATGTGTCGTACCACAAGGAAGCCTGGTTGGCCCTTTCCTATGTGTCCTTCTTTTTAAATTGTTTTATTTTGTTTGAAGACGACGGTGTTTTATTATTTTTCGGTCGTAATCCGTATGTCATCACATATAAATTAAGATCTAGGATCGTTTAACGAATGATTTATTGACAATAACCTTTCGCTCCATGTGGGAAAAACAGAATATATATTGTTTGGGCTCAAGAGTACTCCTAAAAGGTAGGAAAGTTTGAAGTTCATCATAACGAGAAGATAATCAAAGGCAAAAATACTAAGGAGTTCTGCACAAACAAAAAAAAAACCTAAATATATTTTAAGTTTAAGATTGAACTCATATATTAGTTGACACATAAATATGCAGCTGACATACACATTATATAAGTTTAAGCTATTATTCAACTTCATTCTCTATTCAGCTAATATCAAAAGCACATTTCCGAACCAAACAATATTGTCAATTAATCGTCTCAGCACCACACCACGTAGATCTCGTAAAAAAACACACACACACGGGTTCAACTATGTTCAAGCTTATATAATCTATAATTTCAAACATGTATAGAAGAGTAATCAACACAGCGGGATTGAACAGATACAAAAGAACTTTTCAACTTATGACTTGTGTTAAAATCTAAATGGAGAGTAAAGGCGTGTTCACGCAAATGAAAATCCAGAAAATTTCATACTTTTTTCTTTTAAATGTGTTCACGCAAAATTCGAGCTTTATAAAGTGTTCATACATTTCGATCTTTTTTAAGGCTGAATTATATTTAAAGAGGAATCAAGACATACATTCATCCAAATGTGTACAAGAATATGTTTGTCTCTTTTTAAAGTATCACGATATTAAGACATTAAATTATATGAACGTGCTGGTTTTCAACCTTTTTTTATTTAAATCACTGGCTTTTTTATCCCAAGTGTTTCTAAGTAACGTTCGATCCATAAGTT
>LQRL01153623.1:2582-13488 GCA_001703475.1 Hydroides elegans
CATATATGGCGGATATACTAAACTCGTGCTAAAGGATCCGCAGTATTCAATAAGAACTAACAAGATATGTTGTATCATACACAAAAACTGCACATAATGATGTGTTACTAATAAAGCAAAAGGAAATCATGAGAGCTTCGGGTCGGGTTCAGAGTAGTGTACGCCAATATTCCAAATGCATTCATGGCTATCTTTTTTACGATTGGATTTGTTTCAGTGGGTTAGAAATTTTGATGCATGAGGAAATTGTAGATACACTATCTGATATTGTGCTGTTTATGATAGACAGGGCATCTCACATTTGCTTACAAATAACCACTTTGAACTCTTGAACTCATTCATTTGTAAAATATGGGTTCCATAAGTAGACTTTACATATTGTCGTACCTAGTAAAATTGTAAATAAGTGAAAAACGATTAATTTTCCATGCTGATCAGTTATCACAACTATTTAAAGTGTGTTTTTCTTCATACATTATTGGTAAAAAAATCCTGGAATGGGGCTTGACTTTTTTGGACGGTAATGATTTGTAGGATTAAAAAAAATATTCTTAGCAAGACTATCAAAGGACAGTGTGCCACACCTTGCACAGCTTAAGGTAATCCACATAACTAAAACAAACCATGGTTGAGGGCGCCGACCCTACTCAAAACCAGTAGTCTTTTGGATCGATGGAGTCGAATTTCAATTCAGAATCTCAATAGCATATTGGTTATGTTTCGATGAAAATAAAAATGAACTGGTTCGATCCAGTCGTTTCGGAGATTTAGCCCAGATATCTTTAGCGTGATAGACGGAAGGATGGACAGAGGCAAATCTTAGAACCACTCCTGGATGGGATCTTACAAATACCTTGTGTATTATTTCTATATGCAGCAAAAAAAAAAAGAAATACGAAATAAAGCCTTACAATCTTTAACATAGCCAATACAATTAAAAGCGTTATGGCTACCCACAATCGAATATATCAATTTTATCAAATCAATTTAATGGTGTATAATTCAACTATAGTCTTCTGTAATGGTAGAACCGTTTTTATTTTAATTATGACGTAATAATTACGTGTACAGCACAGCCTAAACTATAGATGCTTCAGTTAAATAAAGTTGGGAAACATATGCAGGTATAACAAATTCATTAAATCAATAGAATGGTGTGTGAATTCGTACATCCCAATCGCGAGTTTGCCCCTAAAGCGTTTAAATGGGGAAATAAAAGTAGCCATAACTTTGCTTATATAAGCAATATAAGCAGTTTTTTTTAAAGCCAAGAACCCAAATAATAATAATACCAAATTTCATTAAAATCGGTCAACAACTGTGAGAGGAGTAGGGATTTAGACAAAAAGTTTAACACACTAAACAAATGAATTTATATATACATTTATATGTATATACATATAAATGAATAACGGCAAAGTGGTAGGACAACCCCCGTCTTGCAAAGCAAGCCGTTGCTAAAAAGTAGGGGCACCGAGATTCGGACTCGGACAGATCACTAACCAATACCTCTCGGGACCATGTTGGTACTAAATTAGGTATAGAGGCTCATTGAAATAGCTTTTATTGATGTTGAAAATAATTTGTATCAGGCATTTTCGAAAAAAAAGTAGGTCCCACCGAGATTCGAACTCGGGCTGCTGGATTCAAAGTCCAAAGTGCTAACCACTACACCATGGGGCCCATCTGTCAATTGCTGACAGTTTATTGAAATATTTTTATATACAGTAGAACCTCGTTAACTCGAGGGCCTCGAGACCTCAGATTTACCTCGAGTTATCCGTGAATTCGAGTTAACCGTGGTTTTCTAAGACTAACTTATAAGAGATGGGACTTCGAAATCACCTCGAGTTAACGAGTAATTCGAGTTAACTGTGCTCGAGTTAACGAGGTTCTACTGTATCTTGAAAATAATTTTATCATAGAGACATTTCGAAAAAAAAGTAGGTCCCACCGAGATTCGAACTCGGGCTGCTGGATTCAAAGTCCAAAGTGCTAACCACTACACCATGGGACCTTGTGATATAAAATTTAAAATATACTTAACAATTATTATATACTTTTCAATTAAATAAACGCTTTAATAAGGGGGTTTGATAATTCATGAAAATTATATATTCGCGGATGTTTACATAATAAAAGGGGGAGAACCGTTGGTATAACATATAAGAAAAAAAAACCCTATGAAAATTAGAAAATTATTATTTTTGGAAAGGTCACAGACAGTTAACACTTTTAAACCACAAAAATGAATAAACAATGGTATACTTTAATACATACTTTGATCTTAAATTTGCATATTAACTCTAAGCATACGTATACAAGAAGCGATTTAGAGCTTTCTCCCCCTTTTTTTAATGTAAATATCCGCGAATAAATAATTTTTAGGAATTGTCGAACTCCCTTATTATATATCAATTTGTTTTAACGAGGCCATGATATATGTTGCAATGCGAAACTCTCGACCAGAATAAAGAAAAAACAAAAGTTATTTATTCGTTATTTATTTCGTTACATCGTTATAAAAGTTCGATATGTGAATTGTGCCCATGTGGAAAATTACCAGTGTATGGATATGCAGTTGGTATTAAGTTGGTATTAAGCATAAGAGTGTAATAAATATTGTTTCATGGGGACAACTTTACAATTATACATGTCAATAAACACTCATTTTCATCAAAAACATTTTATTTTTACGACCAAAATCAATGTCACATGATCGCAGTACAAATCACATGACAATAAATTATATAATAAATATTCGCGAGCATACAGCAAATACAAACTAGGACTATGATATACTCATCCTAGATACAAATACACTGGCTTTTAGTAGACAGGGGCACCCAACGAACCAAAACTGTATGTTAGTCTTAAACGTTGAGAAATATTCCGAAACGTATTCATAATCTAAAAACATTTTGATATATCACATCATACAAGGCCCATATATCTGTTCATATTTTGCTAGCTAGCTGACCATAAAATGCACCATTTCACCTAAATTATCTGTTCTTTCAAGTTGCTAGCTAGGGCAATCAGAACAGATCTGGAATATTAAATTGTTTAATTAACTTATTTGATTGCTTTATCTAAAATAGATACCAGATTATGAATGACAACGCCATTTCTCTGTTGATTTCTAGTTATAACAGCTCATTTGAATCTAATCAGTCACATAACTAACTTTTTGGTTTTGAATCGGCAAATGAAACGTCATATCTGTTCACAAGATCTGTTCATTTTACTAGCTAGCTGGGGTGGCCATTAGAACAGATATTTGCCAGAACAGATCGTTGGGTGAGTAGAGTAAGTCCATTGGTCCTAGGATTATGATATGTGAAGGATTGGAGGCAACAAATGTTTCGACTGAATTATCACTGCGATCTCTTGATCAACATCTGCTCAAACAACACCTCTTTTTAATCTTCAATATAATTACGCATCATTTCATTTTTTTCATTCACATATAACAATTAAAGAAGAGCACCCCATGACCTAATTTTTAAAAAGTGTTAAATTGAGCATAACATCAATTAATACATTGAAATATACAATAAAGAATCACATTTTCAAAAAGCAAATTTTACTTGAAGGTGTTCCTATTTTTGTAGCTAACTAGCCTCGTTTTTCTTATCTAGACAGCTAGAATCCGGTGAAGAGGACCTTTTGTGAAAACTGAAAATCTAAATCTAAATCTAAATACCATTTTTAATAACATTTCTATTTTGATTGCCTAGCTATATGCTAGCTAGGCTAAAACTTCTTCCTGTCTGTTGTTATAAACACGATTATCACTATTGTATGAGAATACTCTAGTATAACATTGCTATCGTTGTAAAAGTTTGATAAATGGGTATGGTTCAAGGGGCATTACCTTTTTTAAATAAAAATATCAAACTTTTTATATATTCTCAATCATTTGTGAAAGTTTAATAATTGCTAAAATATTTCAATTTCGCTAAAAACATCATGTTGCCCATTTTTTCAGGGCAGGTACACTAACCCTGATGTTTGGCCTTCAAAACATTAAAGATACTTTGAATGGATGTACGATATATCTAAGAGAATAAGTAATGTAAAGGTTTTGCTTGGATTAGTGAGTCATTTTTTTATTAAAGCGATTATGTTAGAAATATCAGGCTTGATCTTAGAGTGGACTATCTAATGGGGGACTCGGTGATTTGAACAGTTTGCCCAGGTGAGTACATCATTCTACTCTGTATCAATGAGTAGAGCCTTTCGCTCATGTTCCTTGTGTTGAACATTTCGCAGAGTCAGTGAGTGAACAGTTTCAATCTAGGTATGTGAAATGAGCTTCTTGCTCTAGATCAGTGACTTTAATATCTCGCAAACTGATTTGTCTTTTATGAGAATATATTTGATCTAAATTTTATATTAACTGCTTCGAAGGTAGAATTATATCCAGTGTTTAAAATAGATAGTGATGATAAAAAATCGTTTGAATGACGAATGACGAATTATTCAAAGTTGAGTTGATTTGATATTGAGCCACAGGGATAAAATGTCCAACGAATTTCGTAAAATAATACGCAATTATCACGAATAATGGCATCTTCCTTATCCATAATTCCTTATGATCCATCTATATCAAATCTCAATCATGTCAAATGGCTTAGTATCGACCTTAAATAAGTAACCCCTCTTTCAAGGATCCTTATCATAATTCAAGTCTCATAAATTGCAATTTAGTTTCGCGTATGGTATTAAGTTGATAATGAAATCTGTCCTTGAATGGAACGACACTACTAAATCCCTACTTCTGATATTAAAGGGCGCTCTTAAAGGAATCATAATCTAATGGTTTCTTTTTTGTTTGTTTAAGAGTTGAAAACCAGGTAAGTTACTTGCCCTTAAAAACAGATAGAGTATAGTTACCATAACACAGTCAGAGCAGACATTCTTATCCTGGGAAATTATTCAAAATGATACAATGTTACATATACACTATCAATGATCTGCAGTTCTGCGTCTTTCCCCTTGACGTACTTATAATAAATATAATAACAAAAAGGTCTTTGCTATAGCGGTCGTTGACCCGATGGGAAGGAATAGCTCTGCCAAATATATATTCCTATGGCAATGCAAGCTACCCGGCAAAATGAACAGATATTTTAAAATGCATATAACATTGAATAGTAATACTTAAGCACGAAGAAAATGGGTATTATATTTCTCTTTTCTGAGGGTCAATAATTATTTTGATGAAGGCCTTTAGGATATTTTAGTCTTTTATTACAAAAATCAATGTTTATAAAGACGAAATAAACATATACATCACTACAAGACAAATTTAACAATTGTATTGTTCGAGCAATATTGCGTTACATTTAGCTTAAACCATGTTATTTATGTTCAAAACGCCATCATCATTTGAAAACGTTTTTTTTTCTAACAAAACCATGCATTTAAATATTGTTATAATTGATCAATTATATAATGTTTTTGTTTATTTTGATGTTAAGCTGTAGGACAGCAAAGATCATACGTTAATGTATATCTTATCCACTTCTTTCGTCGCACGATGTGATAACCATTTAGTGAAAAAAAACACAAGGATCGACCAAGCAAATAATTTATTGCACAGTTTTAGCGAGTCACAAACTGTTACAATTAAGATGCCAGTGGTTGAGTTATATACTGGGACATGTACTCTCAGAATGGTACGAGAATCGTTAACTTTAAGAGAAAACTAAGATTTAATCAGCTTTTATGTTAAAATTCATAATTTAGATTTGATTTCTATATGATTATATATATATATGATGTTTGAGTGTTATGATCAACCCTGCATCATTTATTAAAGCTTTTAATGTCTTAATTTCTGACATAAAATATACAATTCAGAATATGAAAGCTTTTGTAAAATCTCAACAGTATCATATTATGTTGAAAATAACATGAAAATATCTGCTTATATTTTCAATTGATTACTTTTCTTCGAATGATTATATGCTATACAGCGTCACATACCTTATGCGTTTCAATCTAAAACGTGTTATTTAATGGGCGTTATAGGTGTCACTTAGTGTAAGTCTCACACAATTGGTTGATATATGTACGACAGGTATAACTCAAAAATATTTATATTTATTGTACGGTCAGCATTAGCTTAGAAGAGAGGGTGGTAGAAAAATAGAGCGTCAATTTATCAAAATCATCCATTCATTCAAGTTTTGTAGCGACCTCATGTATATGAGTTTTCTTTAATATCTAAATTCTGATCTACGCTTATGTTCAAATGAATTTGTAATTTTAACCAGTCAATAATAAACCCCATGTTATAAGTTTATAGAAGATATGTTTTAAACTTTTGTTCATTGTATCTTAGACAAAGTGTTTGCAAGTCACATGAAAAACGTAGTGACAAAAAAATACCTGCTCCGTTTTCTTCAAGTAAAAGATATAGCGGATAAAAAATATAAGCAATTAAAGCAAGATCTGCCGTGTCTAAACAATAAAAACTACATTCTTACTCATAACGTAGTGTCTTATATATTTCTGAAATATAACATAATTTACCATCAAATACTGTGTTGGTTACCCGAAGCAAAATAATATATCGGGATAGTTCATGTGCACAGCTTTGCTGAAATATTTAGTGGTCTGACACCCCACTTTAGCGGAAGTAGGGATCACGTGAGTAAATTCGTGTCCGAAAATGGCTTCAAGTGACAGTGGTAAGAAAAATACTTTGTACAGGAATATGGCGAATGCAAAATACACCTCATGTGTAGATAAATGAAGTTTAATCATTTAAGAAAGTTGCTTAGTGGTTAGAACTTGTCGTCATCAAGTTGTTTTAATGTAAAAGGGGAAACATTTTGCTTTCGATTTCAACCGGCAAGATTCGGGGTCAAGGATGGAGCTGTCAAAAATCTGAAAAAATACCGTTTGTAATATTTAGCTTTTGACAGCTCCATAAACAATGTCTTTTAACGATAACACCTTTATATGAATAACACTAAGTGTCGTACTCTTTATTTGTTTTTATTGCATGACCTTATTCGTGTTCAACTTTTATTTTTTGTATACGAACCTTGTAAGGTTCAAGGATTCCAACCTTACTCATTTAACTTGGAAGTCGGACTTCCAAGTGTCTCACGCGCATGGTTTTTAAAAACCCTTGATAAAACGTTGGCTATTGTCTTAAGGACCTTTTTGCAATGGGCACAGAAAAGTCTTTAAAATGCAATGGGTTACGTATTGGAACTAGTGGGTTTTATAAACTTTAAAATATTTTGGAACCAAGCAAAAATTATAATTACGAGTAAGCCGAAAACTATTACTATTTGAAAAAAGGATTCCATAACACTTGCCATTGTTCAAAACCCTTGCCTATAAAATATTGAAATAGCCATCGAAACATTTATGAAACAATGAATTTATTGCTCTTTGCGATATACAAATAATAAGCACTTATACTCGTATATACAATAGACGATCCAATACAGCCAAATTAATGCAACCAATTTAAAGTATATACATAACGTTTTATAATGCGGCAGGTTAAACAATATCACAAAGAACAGGCGAATTAGGAAGTTTACAAAACTTTTTTAAAGATTCGCCTTTTACAATATACAACCAAATTCATATAAGCCACAAAGTAGAAAGAAATAATGAGTTTGAAAAGAATAAAAGATTTATAAATTATTAAGCACTGATTGAATAATGACAGCAAAGGAATCTGGTATAAAAAGGACATTAAGTTATATGAATAAATATCACAAGTGCATTCTAATTTTGTCTAGTTGGTTGCTCTTCTTAATGGCCCTTATGCAGGTGTCTTCAGATTGAGCAACCGGGAATTGTACCATATTTCAGGGTTTTTGGGGGAGGGATGAGGAGTTGGGCAAGCTGAGAAAAAAATGGTAAAAAGGACGTGAATCACATATATAGAGCTATGTGTTCTTTAGATTTCACATTTGCTAATTAGCAGGCTAAAAAGATAACTTTTCAGGTACTTGTACTTATTTATAAATACATGTATGTGAATAAATTATAAAGCAGAGAATGTGAAAACTATCAAAAATTTGATAGTTTTCACATTCTCTGTCACCAGTTTCACAGGTAAAATCACAACAAATATCACTTTCCATTCACAAATTTTCGCCACTCCTTTCTATCCTGAGCTAGAATCATCGCACTTTGTATTTCTATACACTTTTTCTTTAGTTGCTTCTGGATCAATTTGAGCAGAGTTAGTCTCTGGCCACCAACGGGGTTTTGACTTTTCTCAGACCCTCGTAGAGTGCTTTTTTGGCCGGTGCTGCGTCTGGTAGTCTGCATATATGGCCAGTTGTTTTAGGAATATAAGCTAGATTTGTTCAACCTCCTGAAATAACACGAAATATAAATGGTGACTTAAATCTAAAGACATAACTTATATAATAAGGCCTCATATTAGATGCATGATTAGACATCTTTGTTGGTATGCTATGTTTTGTCTGATATGAGCAAACATTGTGATTTTTCGGAAGTCTTATCCACTTCAATCAGTTCTCCATTGTAGAAGGAATCAGAGTTGTTTCAATTTTGCATTCACCAGTCGGGCGTTACAATCGTAATCTTATAGTACTCGAATTTTAAAGATTTTACATAGAATAACAATTTTGAAGCGCCTCAAGATTTTTATGTTTGCCTTTTTGGCACTACGAATAAAGAAATACCCTTTAATAACATCGCACTGAAAGAACGAACAAAAACCAGTTTAATCGATTAATTTTTGCGATTCACCGATAATTATTTGAGTGTCATTTCAACCCCTGTTTAAAATGACTGTAGAGAGGTATCTCTAAAAAATCGTCATACATCATGCAAAAATGGGATAAAAAGTAAAACAAATATGTTAGTAGTATTCCACTATTCATTCTAAGCTTAAAAGAGGATTATGGTCTGTGGCTTTATGAACACTATTATTTTTTTAGTGTGAGACGTCTAAGGTTCGTTTCTTCGAATTCAACATTACTTGACACTTTGCAATTATAATAAAAAGTTTGTACTTGACTTTTTGATATAAAAAAAAACAGATGTTTTTTTTAGTAAAAAAAAAACATTCACCTTATCGACCATACAAAAATAGCATACATGTCTCCAGTTCATCTTTGCTATTTAGGAAACCGTTATCCGATATTAACATGCAGGTGTTTGTCTATAATTTCTATATATTTTTATAACTTTTTTAGTTTTATTCTATTTATGTTATAACAAGTATCTCTTTGGTAGACGTGCTCCTTAGATTATTAATCACTAAAACCCTCTTTTCCGGGTTTCGTCTTGAAAGTAATATTGATACAATATTACTTGATATTTGTAAGTTTGCACATTAATAGGTACATTATCTCCCATCGTTACCACATTCATTACTTTTTAAGTTTATAAGGGATTGTTAAGAAATGACCATTTTGAAATACACAATGTGCCCTTATTCGCTCCTCGGTTTATTAATAATTTTTGTCATGACGTTAAATTACACGATAGAGTTTACATTTTATATGATAACATGTAAAATATATAACGAAAATCACGTAGCATAACTTATATATTATTTATGTGTCCGCGAAATATAGTTGTGTTACTTTTTTACATAATTAATTGACATTTTAAATTAACAAAACACAATAAAAAAAAATATATACCAAGCAATATGGGAAGAGTTAAAAATAATGTATAGATTTACGTATAATCCGATACCAGTTAATATCCCACCATTTTTTGCGATTTATTTCGTTGCTGTGTACTGCATTTAACTTAAAATGCCACAGTGACACATGTCAATTACAATTGCTTTGCTAGGTAACAGGCTATAGTTTCTATTGCGTACTTGATTGTCAATTTAAGTACTCAGTTCTATAGAATGAATTATTTCAATAATGTTCGCATTGAAATAAGGCTAGATGTTGATCAAAAACCAATAAATATCAAACTGTAAAATTATTAATATAGATTATTGCTTATCAATCACTCCAATGATTTTTGAATATAGAAAGATACATTCAGCTTATCAACTGATACCAATTATCATAGATACGGTTTACGTTCAATCGGTAACAGTAAAAACTATTTACAAAATATTTTTTATTTTAAAAATGATTAATAAACCAAGGTAGTAAATATGAGTACCCCATGAGCAAGAAACTAGCTAGAAATAAAATATACTTCAAAATATTTCATACTTTCATCTACGTATGGGGAGAGTAATCGTATACCTATAATTGAAACAAATATCAAAATAATACACGGTCGTATCACATAAATATTAAATAAAATTCGGGCAAAAGTGCGATTTTGTGATTAATGATCTAGATTTTCCTTCTATTGAACATCGGAATGCTGGTTTATTTCAAACCCAGTATGTCTGCTTTCATTAACCCAGTTTTGCTTCAAGTATTATGAAGATGCAATCATTCATTTGTTGAAACCTGTCTGTTTGCAAGAGAGTGATATTTTTATTATGAAGAAGGCGTCGCATTAAAAGTGCAACTTTATAAGACGTTTGCCAAGTTTTGTTTTATTAGCCACGGCTTGCTTTCACAAGCCGTGGGTATTGCAATCACTTTCTGTTGTTTAGTTAGTTAGTTGGTAGTACGTAAACTTTTTTCTTCTCACCGCTTTTTCTCTAAGAGTTCTTAACCGATTCTGCTCAAACTTTTTTTCAAACATCCTTATGAGGTCCTCCATACGGGGTGTGCTTCTGTAAGCAATTGTGCTTATATAAGCATTTTTAAAAATTAAAACACGTTTTCGTGGATCAAACAGAAATGTTGCCGCCGGATGCAGTGGGCGATAATACAAGTTATAATGCTTTGCATCACATTGCAGCAGCTGAAATGTTATTGTTCATGAGTAATTATGTTAGATGCTTTTGTTTTGCTAGAAAACG
>LQRL01153648.1:2208-13307 GCA_001703475.1 Hydroides elegans
TTACCGCAAAACACATATTTGATATTCGAAATAAACAATTTGGTGGATAAATCTTGCAGTTATTATCAAAAAATATGTTTTATAATAACTAAGAATTACTTAATAGCAAGTTTAAAACAATGTATGAAGACAGACCAAAACGCTTTTCGATATGCCTTTACCTGGGTTCAAACCGGGGACCCACGGATCATAGCAAATCAGCCAACTAAATGCGTTCCAAATCGAGCCCAATTAGGACATTTCTAATGTTAAATACGTGAAACTATGGATAAATCATACAAAATATAGAATCATCTTGTCATGTTTCAAATTTCAGATGTTTTTGTCAAAAAATAAAAGAGTTATTAATGATCAAAAAGTGTAAACAAACGTTGTTAAGTGCGAATGACGCTAAAAAACATGCTTGTCCAACGCTCTGACCGACTGAGCTAACGTGGCTAGCTGCTTTGATTAGCAAAATTAATGTATTTAAATAGATTATTCTTTATGGAAGGTATGTAATAAAGCGAACACGCCACTCGATTATATATTGAAGGGAATTATAACACTCTGTCAGCCAAATCTGAACTCACCCTTCGGGTTCGGTCAGATTTGGCTGACAGAGTGTTATAATTCCCTTCAATATATAATCTCGTGTCGTATTCCCATTATATAAGTGTATATATGGTGGTCTCAGGCCATCTGGGTTGAAGCATAACATTTTTTCTTTATCTGGTATTGTATTGATAAACACATTGATTTAATTTAACATTTACTTTTGACATTAACCGAAATGGTGCCCTGCTTTAACTTTACCCAATTTATTAATCATTTTAAAATATGTTTTTTTTTTCTGAAACAGAACCAAGTTTTGTACAAGTGAACAGAGACTATGGTTCATAGCAAATATAAAAATATACTAACATTAACTTGTATGTAAATTTGAAATTGTGTGTATATGTATAGTTTTATAATATTTCCTGTAAATATCATAAGTTTATATCATACTCTTCCGTTTCCTGTTGTCGCATCTTCCAGATTGTCTTACATATTTCCTTTCCTGTATACTAAATTCCTTTTGGTATCTAGTTCCGCTACTGAAAATATTGTTGTTTAATGTTTACTTCTGTTTCCTCTCGTTAGTTGGTCAAGTTAATATCACATGTTTACTCTTCCTGTTAGAAATATACTTTTGTGCAAATACGTTATCAATCAATCAATCCAACATTGGAATTGTTGGTAGCACACCCAGGATATCATATGCAATGTCATGGTTCGGTCATTACTTTTAATGAAGATTCAAATTGTGTCAATTCGCTCAACATTTGTTAATTAACTACTGAAGAGATTGAATTTTGAATCTTTTGATAATAGATTATTTTGTAAAGTCAATATATCCTCTGCTATGTATGTACCTATGTTTATCCACAATGGTCTTGCTTTTCAATACCGCAATTATAATAAGAAAGCGCGATAAAATGAAATTTAAAAAATATATAATTGTGACTCTGCCTGGAGTTGTACTGTGTTTGAGGCGGCGTGTGCGTGCGTAGCATCGCATTTATGTATATTGACTGATGGGCCGGCAAAGAAAAGGGCTCCATCTTTGTATTCTTATTTTCAAATAAAGTGAACTGTATTTGTTGCTTGTATTTTGAGAACAGCATATATTTTTGGGCTTGTTGATTTAGAGATTTTACCGACTTGGGAACCTGGGAAACATGAAATGATATTGTTAATGAAGTCATTATTGCTCTAAGAAACGATCCCTTTGAACATAAGTAATATCCATTAGCGATTTATAGGCTATTGCAAAATTTAGGGATGTTTTATAAATAGACCATAGAGATTGAAATAAAATAACATCACGGCGTGGTATAAAGTGCGATTTAATTGATAAACGGGAAAAATCTTACATGCTACATGACAATGTCTACAAGCTACAAAACATAAAAATGTAAAAACCAAATTTTTAAAACCATGAAATGATATTTTTAATGAAGTTATTATTGCTCTTAGAAACGATCCCTTTGAACATAAGTAATACCCATTAGCGATTTATAGGCTATTGCGAAATTTAGGGATGTTTTATGAATAGACCATAGAGATTGAAATAATATAACATCACGGCGTGGTATACAGTGCGATTTAATTGATGAACGGGAAAAATCTTACATGCTACATGACAATGTCTACAAGCTACAAAACATAAAAATATAATAACAAAAGTTCTAACACCAAATATATGACCAGATATAAAAATGCGATGACTAAAACTTTAAAATCGAAAAATACAATTATTTCAATAAAAATATTGATTATAAAGGTACAAATAAGTGATTTTTACACAACACAAAAGACAATATAAGAGTTTTTTAGGTATTTTATTGATTTCCTAACATGTTTCGGGAGAACCTCCCTTCGTCAGAGGTGTACAAATATAATGAGAATTCATGTTACTGAAGTAGGAGTTCACAGGCAAAATCAAATAATTATTACGTCACAATATAAAATTATTTTCTTGGTTGCGTAAAGATAATCATTGGTTGCGTCATAACAATAAACGCTTATTTTGTAATTAATCATGGCAACAGATTTGAAACAAAAGGCGAATTTAGCTTAAAACCAATTATAATTATTCAAAAGACATTATAATAGAAAATAAAATGTCAATGATATTAAGCAGATTTTAATGTATTATTAATGCATTACTGTCTAAATGTTAATGCTAGAAAGTAATATTATAATTGTACCAGATGTGTCTATTCAAAACTGTTTTTGGGTTCATTTCGCTTTGTTTTCTTACATTGCCGTTTTGATATCTAATGTTTCTTCTTAAACATATATATATGGTGTCGCACTATGGACATGATTGCCTCAGTTGCGCAATAACATTCAAGTTAAGAGTTTCTATTTTGAGAAATCCTTTTATTCTTTAACGTTCTTCACATTTTCCCTTTGGAAGGCCAAATTATATTGTTGATTTCGAAGTCTGCTGAAAAATTATTTTTCCTTAGTTTCTGTGCTTAATGAATTTGTATTTAAACATTTTTTCCGCGCGTTTCTAAAACATTTCAGGAATATATAGAAATGTGATGAAGGGGTTTAACTGCAGTATTCCAATCAATTGTAGTCTCCGTAGTGTAGTAAAGTTCTTGGAATTTCGAATTCATTTCGAAGGTTTTTAACATATTTTTGTAGTTAAAGTTCACGAATGGTATAACGAATTGTGAAAATTATTTGCTAGGTTGACCTGGTTTTATTTAAAGGCCTTGCCGATTGGATATTTTTTGTTTTTATACAGCAGTTCCAGGATCATTTTCTTCTAGCTTTCTTGAATGTGTCGATTTGTTTGTATAGTCATTTTTGACAAATTCTTGATTCATGGTGATGCATTGGGTAGGATAAGGTTCAGGCCGAACTCTGTTTTCCTTTGAGACCTGGGATCCGCAGCAATAGAGGACCGGCAACACGAACGTTTATGATATTTTCTAATGTCTTTTGAATAATTATAATTGGTTTTAAGCTAAATTCGCCTTTTGTTTCAAATCTGTTGCCATGATTAATTACAAAATAAGTGTTTATTGTTATGACGCAACAAATAATTATCTTTACGCAGAAAATAATTTTATATTGTGACGTAATAATTATTTGATTTTGCCTGTGAACTCCTACTTCAGTAACATGAATTCTCATTATATTTGTACTCCTCTGACGAAGGGAGGTTCTCCCGAAACATGTTAGGAAATCAATAAAATACCTAAAAAACTCTTATATTGTCTTTTGTGTTGTGTAAAAATCAGTTATTTGTACCTTTATAATTTATATGGCTTTTGCCTTCGCTGATTGTATCCATACTGCTTGGATCCACAACAGGGAAATTATACCCAAATAATTTATGTCAAATGAACTAGAAACGCCTGGTAGAGCTTCACCTTATAATTGCTTTAAAAAATATTAATTTATAACATTTTTTCACTATTTATTTGAATCAAAATCTTTGACACACACATATAATAATTGACTGTGACTTATCAATAGATATGCGATTTACAATTTTTTGTTCATAATTATTGGTACAACATTTCTGCTGCACAACCCTAGCACTGTGTAATCTTTTATTTTGCTCATGAAACACATCCGGGAATTATAAAATCATAATACAGCAAAACTTGGTCGGGCATTGGTTTAATAAATTTCAAAATAATAATTTTTTGATACCTTATATTTTCTGAAAGCGTCGTTTTTTAAAAAAAAAAGAAGAGTTGAAATATTAGCACAGACAATTATCTGACTCTCGATGTTGAAATTTGAAGTTTTAGAGTAAGGAAAAATTCTCGAATATGGTTGATGTCCCTCGCTTATATTTTGAGGTATGGGAAATGCAGGTTAAACGTATTTATGGTGACCGTATATTTCCTTGAATGGAATCTAAAGAAAAGAAAGCAAGAGCTGTCATCGGTATAATTGGATAGCGAAAATTAATTGAAATAGAATAATTTTCTATTTTAGCATACCATCTGCTCTTATACAAATGCTTAACTAGAAATCATTTGTATATAAAAAATTATTTGTATCATAAACTACATTCCCTTACACCTGCAGAAAAGCTAACATATTAACCATACATAAAATAGAGAAACACCATTCCGACCAACTAAGTGTATATATATCTCATTAGTGTTTATTGCAAGATAATATGATCAATATGATATAATCCTTCATGATGACATAATCTCCTAAACGGCCATTTAATTAATAATAAAGGCCGCATGCAAGAGTGGTCACAGTCAAGCATTTCTTGCTATATCGGCTATCAAGATATTATGTTAAGACGAAAATTCAAATGCAAAGGCATATGTCACAGTTTCTACATAATTTATTTAATCAAATAAAAACAAGTATTCATTATTTCATTTGGCTATATAGGTACATAATATGATTTAATTCAAAGCTGTCCGTGGGTCATTTGGGCTTAATCCTCTCCAGTTTCTCGCTCTCTCGCTCTCTCCCACTTTTCGAGGTCGGCCTCGTGGTTTTGGATTCTGGAAGTTGAAATGGAACTCATGGACAACGTAGCTGTCTATTGGTCTTCGAGTGACATGTCCAAACCACTTGATCTTTTAGGTTATCATAATGTCTGATATAGTTGTGTATATATGCAAGGACGTTGTCACTGCATGGTTTCTGACTCGGTCGCCAGGCTTCACACCGGGGATGGCTTTAAGACATAGTGTTTCAAATGCCATAAGTTTTATGTCACTATCATCGGACATTATGGTCTATATCTCGGCGGCGTCAGCTGCAAATGGAAGAATAAGCGCTTTTTATAGTTTCATTTTCAGAGGCATGCTTATTTAGTGTTTTTGTCAGATTGGGATCTCAGTACACCGAATACTACTGAGGCTAGCTATATCCGTCTTTTCAAGTCGTTGGAGGAATTTGGGACAATGCTTCCGAGGAATATAAACAATTTGACATGCTTGACTTCGCTGCCATCTAGTACGACGGCTTGGTCGCTGGGGATATGATCTTTCATCTTCATTTCCAATTCCCTGCATGATGCGTTTCCTGTTTTGAACTTCCTTTCACCTTTTTAAAAATGGCAGAATGTATGGTGGTATCGTCTGCATACCTTATATAGTTCAAGAAGGTGTCCGTTAGGCCCAACGTCGTAACGAATTCAAGAAATATGTTGAAAAGAGTTGAAAATATGAGAAACCTTGAGAAACCTCTGAGACCTACGTGAACGTAAAACCACTCAGTCAGCTGATCAAATATTACAACCGCTTTTCGTATTTTTACATAGCTCTTATACTATTCGGACTATTTTGGGTCAACTCTGATGACAAGGAGCATTTTACATTGTGATTTTGTTTCCATAGGGTGTCAAAAGCGGGATATTTATAGTATATTGAGATATAAAAAGTTGAAAAGAAGTGGTATTTAGTGTTCTTTTTCCTTGTTGATTATTTGTCGAACAATGAAGATGGCATCGTGCGTTCTTTAATCTGGTCAGAAGCCGAGCTAATCTGTGTTTTCTCTTATGGGTATATACCTTTGTTGAAGTGGTCAAGGATAACGTATGTATTTATAATAGACAATACATTGATTGCTTTTGTATAATGTCACAGAACTTTTATAAATTTCGTCTTTGTGGATGCAATTATATTAAAAATAGTTGGTGGTCCATCTTTAGCATCAATTGCGACGGACTTTATATAGGATCAAATGCAAATTCCGTCTTGCAAGTTTTTTTTTAATTGTGATAAATACAGCGAGTGAATGAAAGCTTAGACAGATAAACTAACCAAAAACCCAAAATTGACACATATGTATAATATGTATAATTCATATATAATTCATATATATTCATATGTATAAGCATGTACATCATGATGGCTTTTGAATGTTTCCTTCAATAAGGCTATCTTAGTTAAGCTGTCTTATCATTACACACCCAATGCTTCGTTGCCTGTAGTCGCCGCATAAAAAGTTGGCTGCCCTTCGTTGGGCGCACTCGATCTTGCTCAGACTTGACTAGCCTGTTGGAATTGTATATTATATCCTTTGTTTCCTTAAAAGATTTGTGAGGTTTTGCATGGAGGAACGCTTCCCTGTGGGACGCCAGAATCTACAGTCGCGATAGGTGATGATATACCGTCGACGGTGACACGTTTGGTGTATTTACTTAGAAAATCGCATATTGACGCTTGAAACAAAATAGTAAATATAGAAGCAAGTTCATCTAGCAGCTATCTGGAAAATCCGAAAATGTATAGATGAAAACACAGCCAAAATATTGGTAAATGCTTTAGTTGTAAGCAAACTTGACTATTGTAACGGGTTACTGTATGGTTTGCCTAACTATCTTGTTTACAAATTACAAATGGTATTAAACAGTGCTGCTCGCTTGGTTACTCTAACGCCTAAATCAAATCATATAACACCTATTCTTCGTAAACTTCATTGGTTACCGGTTTCGGCCCGCATTGATTACAAAATTCTCGTCATTGTTTACAAGTGTTTAAATGGTACTGCCCCAAAATATTTACGTGCTATGTTACAACTTTATTCTCCAACACGCACCCTTAGATCTAAATCAAAACACCTCCTAATAGAACCATCTTTCATTCAATTAACCTACGGTTCTAGGGCTTTATCAGTGGCAGCCCCTAAACTGTGGAATAAACTGCCATTCCACATTAGGCAATGTGCTACTTTGCAACAATTCAAAAAACATCTTAAAACATTTCTGTTTATGCGCTCATATTGTGAATAATTTTGTTTGTACCGTTTTGTATAGCCATTGGCTGCTAAACGTATCGCATAATAAATAATAAAATAAATAAATCTACTAGCTTTATCAGCAACATAGTTGATACACCGTCCGGACATGTAGCCTTACGATGGTTGAAGTTATTTAGTAGATGTATACCCCGTACTAGTTGATGTTGATATTATATATGAAAATATGTAGGCATGGGCCTTTGTCTAGAATCGATGATGTGTCGTCGTTTCAGTTAAACACTGATGAGATTTGGTCGTGTAGGGTTTTTCCTTTGGCGCCACCGTCGTTGTGTAGAGTGACGTTTTTGTCTTAAAGGGGAGATATACCTTTGTGGCGTTTTCTTTTACCTTTAGAATCGTTTTGTACTTGATGTTTCAGCACAATTCTCTATAATAACCCGTGAAAATGACCCGCTCACAATACGCAAAGTACAAAGGGGTGATCTCCTGTCGGATCACTATCTCAATTCAGGAGTTATTTTTTTTCCGCAACCTAAAAAGGAAAACGACAAATCGCCTATCGGAAAATCAAATCTTTCGACATTGAATAATGCAAAACCGATCTGGCCAATATAAATCAAGTGAAATCATATGAATCCATGTTTCTTGACGCTCTTACCGAATCATACGATAAAGAACTACAACATATATGAGATCAACATGCTCCCATTATTTATCGTCAAGTTCAAACTAACAAAAGAGACCCCTTGTATAACGATGATATACGCAACGCCAGGCGTGTTTCCCGGCTACATGAAAGGCGTTTTCGAAAAACCAAAAGTGATCAGGATAAAACAGTTTTTAACAATAGCCGTGAAACATGGAAGAAAATGTGTGCCAATTCGAAAAAGGCATATTTTTTGGAACTGATCGATGGTTCAAAAGACTCAAAGCAGCTTTTTAATACAATGAACAAGTTAATGTGTCGAACAAAATCGAACCCCCTACCAGATATTGAATCTGATTCTGAACTGGCAGATAATTTTGCGAATTATTTTCACTCTAAAATTGAGAAAATTCGAAAATCATTCAGTAGTGATATTGAAAGTGCCTTTGTTATGATCACTCTCTTGTGGAAACCCCCCTCGACAATTTCAACAATGTAACAGAAAAACAGATAACGGATATTTTAGGATCAATGGGCGACAAGTCTTGTGAACTAGACCCCCTACCAACATCTCTCGTTAAGCAATGTGCTCCCATCCTTTCCACAGTACTGGCTCGGATTGTTAATCTATCGCTGGCAACTTCAACAATGCCTACCATGTACAAAACAGCTGTTGTAAAGCCATTGCCGAAAGAACCATCGTTACAAAGAATAGTTTCCAACTACCGTCCCGTCTCGAATCTTCCTTTTGTGAGCAAAATAATCGAGAAATGTGTGGTCAAACAGCTATCTGCTCACATGACTAGAAATGAGTTGGGTTAGCTCTATCAATCGGCATACAAAGCTGCACATTCGACGGAAACGGTTTTGATCAAGATCATTGATGACATATGTCATAGTCTTGACAATAACCGATTGGTATTCATGTCGCTGTTGGATCTCTCCGCAGCATTTGATACCGTCAACCATAGGATACTGCTGCGTCGATTGGATCATCTTCTTAAAGTACGTGGCAAGGCTCTCGAATGGTGTGCTTCATATCTACGTGACCGCCACATGAAAGTCGCAATTAATGGCGTCCATTCCGAGCCTAAAGCCCTGGACTGCTCTGTCCCTCAAGGGTCGATACTGGGCCCAAAGATGTACAGCGACTACACCCAACCGTTGGGTCTTCTAATTCGTCTCCTCATCCTATTATTTCATGGATACGCCGATGACCAACAGCTGTTTCGAATATCAGCCCTTAGTGATCATGACCAACTAGCGGCGGCTGCCCATCTAGAACGCGCCATGAGTTCCACCAGTGTTTGGATGTACGATAACAAACTAAAATTAAACCCGGATAAAACGGAATTTTTAGTAATCTAAAGTGCCAAAAATGCCTCAAAGGTCAATATCAAGTCGCTTTGTGTTGGTGAGGATATCATAAACAGAGTTGATGTTGTGCGCAATCTAGGTGTTCTTATGGATAACACACTTAGCATGCACGTGAAAGTTGCCAACGTGCGGAAAGTGTGTTATTACTAAATAGTATGGATACGTCGCATTCGTCACTCCTTGACTACCAACGCCGCCAAATCCCTTGTGCACGCCTTAGTGATTTCTCGATTGGATTATTGTAATAGTGTCTATATAAACATTCCGAAATATATGATATATGATATATGAACTTCAACTAGTCATGAACGACGCTGCACGTGTAGTTAAGGGCCTAAGGCGTGATCGAAGCATCAGCATTTCGGCTATTCTAGCCGAATTGCACTGGCTTCCTATGGCCCAACGAGTGGAATTCAAGATACTATCCATGGTGTACAAGGCCTTAAATGGGCTGACTCCTGAGTACATTTCTAGTCTTTTAGCTTGCAAAAGTGTCAAACACACTCTCAGATAATCAAAAGGTTCTGTTTTGAAAATACCTAGAACTAACAATAAATATGGTGATCGGGCCTTCAGTGTTGCTGGGCCTCGGTTATCGAACCGCTTACCTAGTCATATTAAAAATCAAGCAACTTTTAGGTCGTTTAAAAAGTCGCTCAAAACAAATTTATTTTTTACAAGCATACAATGCATAATGTGTATTTTGTAGTACAGTATATCAGTATTAATAACTGCAATATTTTATTTATGTTTATATATATATATATATGTTATAATGCTATATATGTTCTAATTAATGTTTTATTATTGAACATGTCTTGTGACATTTTGTAAAAATATCATATAATTTGTGCGCTCAGTGGTGTAACTAAATGAGCGCGTTATAAAAATCTCATAAAAAATAAATAAAATGAATATAAAACAAAATAAATAATTCGGGGCTGTTAAATTATATTTTTGGGATTGAATGTTATGTTTATTTGGAGACCATCTTTAAGAAGAAGAAAAAAAGAGGGTAGATTTCTTTGTGTAATTTCTGAGTTGTTCACATATTTATATCGAGATCAGCTAGTTTAAACGGAAAAGTATGACATTTCAATTATATATGACAATTTTAAATGATTTCATGTAACCCAAAAATAACAATTTAACCTCTTCCTTGTCTCATTCAAGGAGTTAATTTACTTGTAAGCCCCACCCCAAAGGTTAGGGGTCTGTAGATTTGGAATATCCATGCGTCTGTCCACAATCACTTGCTTGAACGGGTTAAACTGTTGAAGGGAACATAGACTTGGTAATATGCTCAATGTCTCTGTGTGTTCTGTTTAACACGATTTTGGCCTAATTTATTAATCCCCAACCTTAAACTTTGGGGCCTAGAGTTGGGATTCCCATCGGAAATTGCTTTCTTATACCGACTAGAACTTTTGAAAGGAAAGTCATGGATACACGGTAATAGGCTTAAATGAAATTGATTCACGTATAGATAATATTAGCAGTGTGCGAAATAAGGATTTGGAAGCCGGTGGCCATCGGGCCACCGGGTTTCCAAAAGCCGGTGGCCCGTCCGAGAACCCGGTGGCCAAAATCGATTTTTCATAAATCATAACGATTAAATCAAGGGTACACTTAAAATCCTAATTTGTCACCACCTTAAACCACACTCGCGCTGATGAAAACACCGTACTGCCAAAATGACATTGGCATAAACAGTTTTAATTATTGTAAAATACCCTGAAGTGCAAAGCGAGCGCAAATTTTTACGGAAACTTCTTATGGAATTTTATCAATTGAGCATTGAAATCCTTATAGATTACATTCGCACAGGCGCGAGTGTTATCTGAAA
>LQRL01153652.1:0-14784 GCA_001703475.1 Hydroides elegans
TATTATTTTCCTTGGCGGGTGTAGGGGAGGGGGTGGTGGTGGAGGGTATTCTGATCAGATGGTATTGTGGGATAACCGAAGCAACAAACGAACGCCTGTGCAGAGAACACCCCTTTCGGCCTCAGCACATACGGTAAGATGATTTTATGGGATAACAGGAGCATCAATCGAACGCCTGAACATTGGACTGCTTTCATACGGTATAGTCTATGATCAATCCTTCGATTTCATGATGGTCTATCCGACTCCTAAAAAGATACATTTTTGAAAAGAATCCGTGAAGTCAAATCAAAACTATGTATTTTATAGCCTATTCGATCGAATGATTTGTGGGATTTAGACCCTTAGATACATTTGCTAAAAGCTTAAGGAAAATTGAGTCTAGGCTCGCGAAATAATAGCTTGTATCTGTGAACTGAATCTAAACAATGCGCTAACTGTGCTGTATGAACGAGCCCTTCACAATATAGAACAACAATTATTTTTAATTTTCTCCATTTTTTTCCCGCATCCAGTGTATTGCGTCCAAGTAGTAGGAACACAAAACACCTACAACCTGATTTCTGCGTCTTATGATTTTAGATCATTACTAGGCCAAATGATATTTGTGTTTAAACACATCAATTAGCTTTTAGTTTAATGTTCCCCCTATTTTTAAACACCCAGTGTATTGAATGCTAAACGCTTACAGCTTAATCTCGTTTTCCGCAATATTGATCAAGGGATACCTGATTATTATGCTAAGCATCCAAAATGTTAATATTATTATTCTTCGTTATTTTCCAGCACCCAGTATATTGCGTGCAAGTGGTAGGTACACAAAACGCCTACAATTTGATTTCGGTATCAACTGACGGAAAGATGTGTTCCTGGTCGCTCGATATGCTCTCGCAGCCACAGGAGGCCGTCGAATTGCAAGTAAGTGCCGACTAAATGAATTGCAATCAAGTTTGGAATTTATTTTGCAAAGGATGGAACACTTTATGAAGTTATATCATCCTTAATTTATGCCATTTAAAGAGGAACCATTTTTATACGCGTCCCTTCCCTTACAAATGACATGTTTCTCAATTAAGTATGAATATAGGAGGTTCAATGAATAGAAGAATTAACCACACACATTATATTACTCTTCCAAAACATGTTTGTCATATGAGCCGTTATAACAATAACATGGCTAGAAACAAGCCATGTTCTATCGATCAAAACCTTGGTAGCTCAAAAAAATAGTTTATATATACGAATACAACCTGTATAAAAACAGGTAATGGAGTCAGTTTATATTACATCAAAATATTGAAATACTTCAGATAAGAATAAATTATTTCTCCTTATTCTAGAGCACCGTCAGAGCAAATTCCAATTCGATTTCATATTATAATTTTGCAATGGATTATAACACGTGTCATTACAAAATTCCCATTGTTGAAATGTGAAACAATTGACGTAACGTTTTATCAGTTAAAGCCTTGAACGCTCAAAAGATCATAGTCGACATAAATAAAATGGAATCGAATGTGGCCAATTATAGTCAGATGTTCAAAAGCCAAAGTCAAATAATGTGCATTTTCCTTTTGCTAACTCTTATAGCACCGTCAGAGTAAAGCTGTGGCCGCAACAAGTCTGAGCTTCATGCCTGGAGACGTCAACAACTTTGTGGTGGGAAGTGAAGAGGGTGCTGTGTATACGGCATGCAGGCACGGAAGGTATGTAGGGCCTATACATAAATCATATATCATGAATATTAAACCTTATATATGTACAGTAGAACCTCGATAAACAGAACAGCTCGGGACTGGCGAAAATCATTCGGTTTAACCGATTTTCGATTTATACGATCACAACATTTGTTCGGTTTAAGCAATAATTCGGTTCATCTGTGTTCGGTTTGACGAGTTTCCACTGTATCATGTGACTTATTTCTAATATATATTTGATATCGTTACAGTTTTGCGTAAAGTCTTAGACATGCATGTTTTAGGTAATTAAACTGTAATTTCACACTAAGTATTAAGTATTCTCGATTAAGCTGCTGTTTCATTTAATATTTATGATAAATCAACAAAAGTGGTTGAACAAACTTTTTTTTAGTGTTTGATAATAGAAATTTACTTCAACTCACCCGTATGATTATGTGACTTTATAATAAAGTCGCTGCGGGCATAAGTCACTTTTGTTTTAATCCATGTTGTCATTTTCATTTGAATAAAACGGAACATGAAAGCAATATATGTTTTAACTTATTTGGTCATTTACGTCCCAGTAAAACGAACATGAATCGACATTTGTTTTTAAACCGTGTTGTCATTTTTACCTGAAGTTAATCGACTTAACCGATTATGAACATACTTTTCCTTTTACACGAGTTGTCATTTTCTTTTGTAGTAAAGCGGGTGTGAGTGACGTATTCGAAGGTCACGTGGGCCCAGTGACGGGTATCCACACGAATTCGGTGCCGGGAAGCATCGACTTCTCGCAATACTTCCTCACGTCTTCCTTCGATTGGACTGTAAAGCTGTGGAACGCCAAGGTTTGTTTGAAAAAAATAAATCGGGACAGCTTTGCAGGATATGTGAAAAGCTAGTTTCACACTTTATGAATAGGGAAAATAGCTCGGTTTAAAATCACGTTCACTCGAATGAAATCCATATTTGATATTACAGATTTATACACGATATCAGAATTCGTACATAGAAAAATGATAACCTCATAATTAAATATATTTATTTAAACACTTGAACATGTGAAACGGATTCTTGCCAGCCTTTCCTTTATCAAAAGATGTAATGATTATTTTCTCGTCCTTGCCTGTATCTAGCTTCGAACTTTTTTATAAATACTTACCCTCCACACTTTAGACATCAAAAGTTTTCTCGCTTTGAAACGGCTTGGAATTGTCCAAAATATGAACCAAGAATCAGCTGAATGAATTTAACCTCAATGAATAAGCTTATTAACTTGCTATTTTTCAGGAAAACCGCGCTCTGCGATCCTTCGACGATTTCGCTGATTACGTATACGACACCAAATGGTCACCCATTCACCCAGCGATGTTCGCTACGGTTGATGGTATGGGACGGCTGGATATCTGGAACCTTAACAACGATATCGAGGTAATTAGCATTATAAGCTAAATGTGGTTACCTGGCTGCAGTTGGCTAAATTGCAATGAGCTTGTTCAAGAGATTCATATCGCTTATGATATTATAAATTCTTGATTTTTAACACACTTAAACAGTAACATCAAAGTACTTGAATTAGACTGCAATCAAAGTTGACTTGAGTGGCAAAATTGCACTTTTCACTTAGAATTATGGCTATTATTGCAAAAACAATTTGCCTTATGCCATTGTAAATATCAATAAAAACTGGAAAAGTTAGAAAATCTGAATATTTTCGGAATATCGAGAATATTATCGAAGTTTGCTAACCCGATTCCCGTAAAAAAGCTAGTTCAGAACCTAATCGATGATTTTGTTATTCTAAAGCTACATAATGCAATTAACCTATTAGGTTGGAATCGATTTATACAATACATTAAAATGTAATATTTCTTTTAACCTTCACCCAAATAGGTTCCCACGGCGAGCACATATTGTGAGAACAACACAGCGCTGAACAAATGTTTGTGGCATTCGAGTGGACACCACATAGCGGCTGGAGATGATACTGGACGCATCCATGTGTATGATGTTAATGAGGTGAGAAATGTATTAGTTTTGGGAAAGGGGGGCGGGCTGGCTTGGGATGACTGGAAAACCGTTAAAATTAAGGAAAAAGTAATGGAGAGTATGAGAATCTCTATTGCATTCGAGTGCATAACAGGGAGGCACTCGCGTAAATAATGAAACATTTGTGACATTCGAATGGACATCATATAGCGGCTGGAGATGATACGGGGCGTATCCATGTTTATGATGTGAATGAGGTAAGGTCCAGTCAGAAGGTTTATGGATGTATTTGTTCTGCGCCATTTGGCAAACTGTGCATAGAAATTGTCTGGCCACAAGGACACTATGTTTCTTATTAAAATTCTATACTCAAATGATGTATATGTTTTATTGTGTCTTTGCGAAATTCGCTCATGATCAAACCTTACATGACGTAGTCGCTCACATTTTCAGCAAAAACAGTTTGATATTATAATTCATAGTAATGACTACTGTATTCATATTGGTATCTTACAGAATTTCGAAGAATAAAACAATCATATTACATATGTTAGAGAATATATATTGGACTTATATTAAGACGATTTTCGAAAGTTAATTCGCATTTATTGTTTTGTGAATAAACAATCCTAAAAGTCACCTTGATAACCTAAATCATCATATTAACTTAACATATTAACTGAACATGATATTAGGGCTGTGTCGGGTCGGGTATTTTGCTACCCGAACACCCGAAGTCAATACCCGACCCGACCCGATACCCGACCCGAAGTTTTCAAAACATGGTTTCTTTAGGGTCCCCCTTAAGTTTACTCCAGAGGATATGCCGTAATTTTGTAACCGGATTAAAAAAATAACTAAAATATCTTGTTTATTCTTATTTAAATGACAAAATCTCACATATAACTTATTTTAAATGATTTCGATGACTGAAACATCAACATCTTCTTTATAAATAGCATTTTAGAAGCTAAATCATCTTTAATTCTTTCCAATAATGCAACATTTCGGGTACCCGAACCCAAATTTTCAGTTCGGGTACCCGATGCGATTGTCGGGTAGTCGGGTACCCGAGGTACCCGACACAGCCCTACATGATGATATTAACTTAAACTTTCATTTCTGTTTCAGAGCCTGGCAAACCCGCGCGCCGACGAGTGGCAACGCTTCGTGCACACGCTACAGGAAATGCGTCAAGACCTGAGCGACCAGGACGAGGATCGTCTGCTCATGTCTACTATGCGTTAAATAATACATTCTTAGTACACTTGTACTTTTTGTAAAGTGCATTCTACTTTATTGTACTTTTCTTAAAGTGCAAGTGTTCTTTATGTAAAGTACATGGTTAGTGCATGTGCACTTTATATAAAGTACACTGTAAGTGCATTTGTACTTATGTGAAGCGCATTCGTAGTGCTCGTGTACTTTATGTAAAAGTATATTGTTAGTGCTCATGTACTTTATGTAAATTGTATCCTTAGTGCTAATATGTGTTTCGGAAAGATACATTTGAATAGCCTTTGTACTCTATGTGAAGTGAACTCTTAGGACATCTGTATTTTACATTAGGGATATTCTTAGTGCTTGTGTACTTTCTATGTAAAGTACATTCTCTAGTCTGTGAAGCTATTTAGTGGCCCGTATGAACTTTTATAAAGTGTAAATAATGAACTTAGATCGGGTTGGGTTCGTATTATACTTGAGATATGTAGCCTTTATAATACCAAGAACGTAGTTTTATAAGAAACGAGGGCTTGGGGTTTGTTTAAAATAAGCCCTTTTGTGATAAACACTAAGGGATGTTATAATAAATAAACTGAACATTATTTTATCCCGTTTCATATTTATTAAGGTTACATGTATCCTCTTTACTTTCATGTTATTTAAACGTGTACATAATGAGCGTAGCTTGATATTTGCCTTTTCCGGAGGCATTTATGGGTGGTTTTCTGCTTTCTTTTGACCATTCGTTTCTTTATCAACCTTATATTTTGTAGACTTTGATATGTAAAAGGTTTTATTCTAGGGAATCGCTTGAGTTATCTGTTCTTTACCATTATATGTTTAAAACTTAATACAGCTGATATATAGTATTTATTCGATGTAAATTAATTGAAATTTGGCTTTCATTCATTATACTCTTGAAAAAAATATATTTTGGTAAGCTATGTTTATTTCATAAAGCTAATGTATGACAACCGTAAATGAACTGGATGCATAAAACAGATGTAAATTAACATGCAAAATGTTTTCTGTCATTATTTGATGACCCAGGAAAGCTTAATTGCTGAAGTTTCATTATATATTTCGAAAAGCATTTGCTTTTAATATCTTTCGTTTGAAAAGTTTAGAAGTAAATTCATAAACTAAACATAGGTTTTTAAGTTATTCAAGATTAAGTAATTAGGAAGAAAATACACAAATGAAGTTTAGAATATGGCATACAAGTAGGTAAGAGACCGTAGTTGTATATCAGGACAGAATGTTGCCATATTTGGATTTATTTATTGATAACACATCTCCATAGCAGGTGTTGTATTTATGATGATGCGTTGATATTTAAATCAAGAACCATAATCTGAATTAGCCGAATGCTTAAATTGAATGAAATCTAGACGGCTAGTATGTTAAATTTTCCATACTATGTAATTTACATGCACATTTTGTATATTTGACTGTACATTATTTACCCTTATGCGAAATGCGATAATAAAGCAAAGAAACGAATAATTGTCTTTTATTTACAACTTGTAAGCCCATTTGGAAAGTATATACAATTTGATTTGGAAATAAACGTTCTTCATTTTGAATTTGTTCATCTTCAAATGTTATGAGCTTTCTATTAATCATTTTTTATTTGAAAAAAAAAAAAGAAACAATAACATAAATTGATTTGTAAGACTTTCTTGAAATAAAATTGATAATGCTAGGAATATATTGTGTCTTATGAATATTGAATGATTTATTCAAACTTTTGAAATAGTTATTTAAAAAGAAAAAGTCAAGATTGACTTTTAATAGAAGTCTACGCATATTTGCGCACATTTCTTTTTTATATAAACTCCTGGTAATTCCGATGAGAAACGGCATAAAAATACAAAAATGCAATTTTGAGTGTGGGGTGTAAGTGCTCTCATTTGCACTTCTAGTTTAAATCAACTCCGTCACATTCCACTTACAAAGTGATCTTTGACAACAGTAAATCTGGCGAAGGAAAATTTTATTATCAGTAGACAAATATAAACATGTTTAGTGTGAAATTAAAACCAGGAAATACAAATACTCTTGAAATATTAAGCGAATCTTCATCATTTCCCATAAGTCGAACATAAAACTAAATTTAGTTAGATAAATCCATACCACTTAACCTCAGTTAACATTTCATTCAGTTGTATACTTAACCGCATGCATGTGGGGTTTATGGAAGCAGATGCGGACTTAACCGTATTTGTATTAACACCTCCCGGTACCTCCCGGTAGTTATCGTTACATTATTGACAAGATACGGGAGGATGTATATGAATAGTCTCCCGGGCGACTCAAAACACAAAAATTAAGCGCATTTTAAGAAACTTTCAGCGTGAAACACAGTGGTGTTCAGTCAAGTGATGCAAACGCTTTGTTCGACATTAAGTTACAGACTTTGGATTTTTAGAGTTCATTAGAACTTTTACCTAAGCTTGGGTACTTACTAAATGCTGTTTATGTTTTGAAGTTTGGAATATGAATTAAAATACTTTCGTGAATGATAAATACAAGGATTAAAACTGTGATATTTGAAGGTTTTAAAACTGATATTTTGTGATATCCTTTCGGATACAGTGACATTACACTTTGAACCGGATTTATTTTTTACTTGTCTAAGGTAAATCTTTGGATTATTGTTCACTATTTAAAAATTACGAGTACGTGTATATGATCTTGATGTTTCAACATTGAACTGTTGTTTCTATTAATTATAACACAACTATTTGAATACCGTTTCAAAACGATGCGAAACCCTTGCGATTAGTCACTGTCCAGTAAAATATTAAAATGGTCTTTATCTAGTTACATAACCAAGAAAGATGATACAAAGATGATACATGTATTTGATGAAATATCACATGCTCGAGAAAAGTATAGCTGCCAAATATTCTGGTAAATCGGTCAAAAGTGATGACAGACAAATCGTAGTGTCATCATGAGAACATGTCAGATGCGACCTTTTGTCCTTGTTGCTAAAAATTCTTTACCCGCATTTTCGAAGACAATGTGATATAATCGGTGCATCTATATGATATTCCATGACAATCGAAACGAAGGATAAATCTAATGTAGCACTTCCGGTAAGATACAAAATGATACTCGAACGTGTTTGTGTCGTTGTTACGTCGTGGACGTCCAAAATACGTTGGCGTGACGTTCCAAACAATATTGAGGCTAAAATGTTATTACTGTGATGCCGCGACGTGAGATGGCGTTTGTCAACCTTTCTGGGTTTTAACTTCATTACGTATTTTTTGAGTTATTTGTCACCGTCGTATGGAGACGTCAAATGTGTGTGTGTCAGTTTGGCGTACTACGTTTTACCAACGCCTCATGACTATGAGTTTTTGGTTTTACATGGTGACGTTGAAAAACGTTATTTGGTCATGTTTTGTCGCCATACTAAAACGATGATTCAACGTTCCCAAAGAAAAAAAAACGACGTTCGACAACGTTCATCGAGACGTTATGTCAATGTCCATTGTTGGCGATGTCAGTAAAGGAATACGTCACATAAACTTGATATTGCAAATATGAATAAATGAAGTAAATAGGATAGTACTGTGCTACTATTGTGCGTATATTTGACTTATTAATGTATCGACACTAACCAAGAATATAAACTAGAATTATCTAGCAAAATATTTATTTACGAGGCACAAATTTTCCATTTTCATGTAACACTTTGTTAGTAAGTATCAGATTTGCGAGCTCCTTACAAATAAAAATAGTGTAAACTAATATTGACACACTTTTCTCCGCCTTGTTTACGCTACAATCTGAGTGTACACATACTATTTGCGTTTGTTATAAAATTACGTGATGTCATGTTGAAAAAAAAAAGAACATTCTAAACATGTTTTGTAGGTTTAGACAGTCAGCATATGACTCTGCATTTCAAGTGTATTTGTTACTGATGTAAGTTTTAAAATGCTATCATATAGGCCTACATGTATTAATAACAAATAAAGGACTTATATCTAGATTTGGGGAGCATTTATAAGCCTTCGAGTCGCATCCTGTATTATGAAGGGTCAATCATCAAAACCCATTTTAATTTGTCAACGTGAATAGCAATTAATTGAAAAAAAAAATAATAATGAAAAAAAAAATATCGTGAAAAATTGAATATATTTTATCATCACATCTAGTATCTTTGTCAAGATGTGTCATATTGTTAAAAAAAGAAGACATATGAGAGAATGACTAAAACACTTCACATCAATTCTAAATTCTTACCTGCAGGTTGTTATCTAGAACTTTATTTATAGCATCTTATTGAAACATACCGATCTAGTTTCAGGAAAGATAAAGAATATTAAATGTTTAAAACTGAAACTTAACCGAGAAAATATAGTCATAATAATATTTAGTTGTTAAAAAGGATTGTAACATACAAAAGGAGTGTTGAACAATAAAATATACTAACCATTGAATATATTAAAACAAAGGAGTGCTAGAATTCGACTTTAAACAAAAACGAAACATATTTTTTTTTTAAATAAACAACTCAAAGAAAACATCACATACGTTTATCTTAGCGTCATATCAAAGCCAAAACTAACCTGAAAAGAAACGTTAATATAATGCGATTCACATTCAGGCTTCATACAACCTTGATCAGATTAACATTTTTGGCCTGCGCCCATTGTCTCGTGACCTTCATTGTTAAGGTCATTTGACTTTGACCCCTGTTGCGTTGATAGGACTCATCTCTGTGGGATGTCTATAGAAATGGAGAAATGCATGAAAAGCTGCGTCATACGTGAATTCATGATAATGGCATCACCAAAGTAAATGGGTCTATTGTATTTATTTGAATAATGATGGAATGATGAAATTATATACCAGGACAAAAGAGAAACTACTTTTATGCATATGTTGAATAATAATTGAGTATAATAATATCGAGGTAAAAATCCTTCACAAAGCCACTCGATTGTGTATTTGTTTGAATAAAAATATACAAGAAAGAGGAGGGGGGAGGGGTGTTGGTAAAATGCATCACAAAGCCAGGCTCTTATGTGTGACTGTAAAATCCTTGAATATGTATTTTAATGAGTTATGGACAATTCGCGACTTTTGCCAATTTTCATTTTGGTTAATTCGTGACTTTCATTTTGGACGATTCGCGACAAAAAAAAAAAAAAGTCGCGAATCGTCCAAAATAATAACTTTAAGAATTGAACATGTTTGCTTGTTTCTTTTTTTACCAAATCAAATGGACGCGATAACCAGGTTGTTAGTCTCATTTAACACTGATTGCAATTCATATATAGACAAAAGCTAGATAAATTTTAAAATTAATCATATACAAATGAAATTGCGATTCAAAATTTTCGTCTAAATATCAAAAGAAAATTGCAAATTTATGCTTAATATTTATGGAGAAATAAAAATATAGGAAATCAATTTCAAATCGAAAATTCAAATCATAACCCTATATTTTCTCATATAAATAAATACGAGCAATAAAAATAAACATTCTTACTTTAACTCTTATGAAACTGAAATTTTTGAAAAACAAAGTCACGATTTGACCAAAGTGAAAGTCGCGAATCGTCCAGAGCAAAGTCGCGAATCGTCCAAGGCAAAGTCCCGAATTGTCCAAAATGAAAGTCGCGAATTAACTAAAAAGTCGCGAATCGTCCTTGGTGCGAATTTGTCAAGTCGCGAATTGTCCAGACACCATTTTAATAAGCTGGAAAAAAGGGAAGAATGGAAGGCCAAAGACAAAAATTGGAGAAAAAAAGGACAATGCATTCCCATGGTCAGTGGTCGTTGCATCTTTCAATAGAAATCACCTTGTATTTTTGAATAATAATAAAACAAAAAACAGTCAATTAAAATATATTTATTTATTCCAAGGCAATAGAGTGTATTACAATGCATCTTCATGGCCAATCATTGACTTCGATTATGTACATTTTACACTGAAAAACAATGGTAAGGTCCTCAGTTTCATACTTCTGGTTCCAAACGTAATATAAATTTGGTTAAATTATGTGACTCCGCATCATTTCAATTGCAGCATCATATGCTAAAGCAAACTAAAATAAAAATTAAGGAACTGCATTTAAAACCACAGTACAGGTATGACCAAAACAAATATGATTTTAAATTTCGTTTTATCATTCAATAGCTTTGGAAACTTACGAACGTTCCCTTGTGAATGTCCTTATATCTCTTTGACATTAACCCGAAATCAAGTTTGACCTTGACCCCATACAATTAACTACATAAATTCAGTTAGTCTCAAGTTTTAACTCGGGTTTGGAAACAAAACCAAATCAGGGTACATTCATAATGCATGTAAAAAGAATAATAATTCATCAAGCGGGGGTGCGGTGAGGTGGGGTATTATACTAAATAGTGAAGGGAAGGGTAGTGTTTGTTTGCGTATACCGCGGGCGCCCCTCTAAATCCGCGTCCGTACGTATTTACCTTCATTTGACCATGACATTTTTAGACAGGGTCAGCCATATCAACCAACCATGGCTGAAAAGCTCATCAGCCTTCTCACGAAGCCCTCGAAATCCAAGAAGCACGATGATGATTTCGTGGATCGCCTCAACAATCGCTACTCGATCGCCATTTAGCTATTTTTGACCTTGATATTTGTGACCTTTACTTCTTTTTTACACAGGAGCAACCATGGCTGAAAAAGCTCATCACACTTTTCACCTAGCATTAATTGTCCAGAACAAGGTAAAATGCACAATTTTACAAATAATCCCATAAATGGATTTGATTTGATTTTCACAGGAGAAGCCATAACCAACCATGGCTGAAAAGCTTATCAGTCTTCTCACGAAGCCCTCCAAGTCGAAGAAGCACGATGACGATTTCGTTGATAGACTCAACAACCGCTACACGATCGCCATTTTGGTCACATTCGCTGGAGTTGTGGGCATGTACAGTTATACTGGGAAACCAATCACGTGCTGGTGTCCAAAGCATTTTACGGGTAAGTTGGGATACCAGTTTTTTTATGAAATGAATAGTTGATGAGTGGAGATTTTGGTAGAGGTTTGCTGGTGTCGTATGAATGTACAGTTATACCGAAAAGCCCATAACGTGCTGGGGTCCGAAGCATTTCACAGGTATGTATGAATGCCAGTTAATAACATACATTTAACAATTTCGACCAATGATTTCCGTTTGAAATGTTCATGCTTTTCCGGATTGAATGTAGACAAAATATCAAAATATTCATAGGACAAGATCATCTTCATGTGCTCTGTGATATGACACGTGTTAAATTCGGAAAAGGATTTTGTAAGCTGAGTCTTGGTCTAAAAATAATAAAGAAGGATAAGAAAATAACATCCAGACAAAATTTACGTCTCTAAAACAAAAATGTAATCGATAACGCGTATGCAAAAAGGCAAGTGTCAAATAATATAATCATAACAGGATGATTTGTTTTTCAAAATCATTTGTTTTCATATATAATTTCTTTTCCTATTGTTAACTTCGAAAATAGAATATATGGTCACTCTTGCGCAAGATGGAATTTAATGCGTATCACACGATCAGATAGAATTGCCATTTGTGAAATGGTGAAATTTCCCATGAAATTGCATTTCATTGCTGATGTTACTTAGGTTTATTTTGTATATTTGGACCACCGCCAAGAAACTGTTTGTGTTTCATCAACTAAGATTATTTATTCGAACATTTGTCTTTCTAAAAAGATTTAGTTGAGAGTTTCTTACAAGAAATAAGCACCAAATCAATAATGTTTATGGGGCTTGGTCATTTCCAATTTTGAATTTTAAATTACCATCTATTGGATATTTTTAGGGTATATAAATGAGTTGGCCTGCTTTAAGAACGATTTTCAAATATATTATCATTTAGAACCATTAGTTAAAAAGCCCATTCATTAAAAAAGTAACAAATAATAAAATAATATAAATATAACAAAACACACATAGTCTCGATAACAATAACTTGTCTACGGAAGCGTACAGTCACATTATTATCGCTTAAATAAATATTCCATTATGTTCTGAACTTTAAATTCCGTTAAAAGCAGTCGGGGAGAAGAAAAATAGAAGGAATAGCCATTGAATTATGAACGGTTCAGCATATGTTAGTTTCCTTTCAAAATCATAAAAGTTAAGCGTTTCAAAAGTAAATTAAGCGTAAGAATCAGTCATATTTTTGAAAAGTCACTCATAAGACAAGCTTGCTGTTCCCGTGATTGTAGCAAAGAAGGCATATCCGGTTTCTTGTGGTTTTAAAAAGGGTGATGGTGGGTTTTGATTTGGAGCGATAAAGGAAAGGTATCGAATGGGGTCCGTGCAACGTGTGCAAAATATGAGTTGGTTTAAGATGTCTTGAGTCTGAAATGAATTTTACTAGAAGTTTTATTCATATATACAAATGGGGGGGGGGGCGGTGGAGGTTGCAGTTTCATTAAGTAGGAGAGAGGGGAGATGTTGGCACCAGGCGGCAAAAACTTTGTAAGGTTAGAAACCACGAAGACTCAATCTCAAACTTGTTTAAGCATTGAACCCACCACGTCAGGTACAATTCGAATATACATGTACGCTGCATAGCGACATATTTTTTTAATTCATGATTAGAAACTTTCATTCCAAGGACGCACTTAGCCAAAGGCTTTATTTTGTTAGTGTCGTTACTTTTGTGTTTGGAATAGCTTTTAATTTCCCTGTCAACTAAGTGTATATCAATACTCTAGTATAAGATCAATTTTTATTTCGATTTTATGGCATTGATTAGATAAATATTGAAAATTAAGCATTCACCAAAGGTACTTCGAGATAATTCGATGATATTTATTTTCTCATTCTGATATTGATATTGATTTTTTTTTTGTAGTGAAATGATATAAAATTTGATTTAAAAATAGTTCTCAATTCTTTCATTTTTTTTTCAAATCATGTAAAGAAAATGTTTTAACTCAAATATAATAAAACTTTACTTTAAACAAATTGATAGAGAAATGATGAATACGGTTACATAAAATGCATTTATTTTTATAACCAATTACATGTATTACATTGCATAGTCTTTTCGGTTAAATGATATAAAACGCACCCATAAAATGCTAACACCGATAAAAAAAAAGTGCCATAAAAACATGCTGCAATTTAAAAGTCGTTTTAATTTCTTACATGAACTGTTATTTAAAAAAGAACGAGAAGAATACCCTTGTAAAACCGTTTGCGTCGCTTTTCGAAACCCGTTAAAGTATAGCGAGACAAAAGATACAAAAGAAAAAGATTGATAGGATTCCCAAGTAATTTCACCTAACCTTAGTATAATAATTATCTTGAATCTAAATCGTTATTGAGCTGCCAAAACGCGTTTTTCAAAGTCAAAACTATACACCCGTGTGTGTAAACCCATGATTATTCACTTTTTTGAACTCGACAAAAAAGTTGCGTTTTATTATGCATGCATAGTATTGTGATTTAGGTGTTACTCTATGAATTGATCTGCTACGTATTTTAACTGATCACATATAAGTTTAAAATCTCAGTGGCGAAAAAAATCCTTAAATCTGACATTAATATTATTGATTTTGAATTATTGATCCGTTTATTTTATCGGATTCATTATGCATGTATTTCAAATTTATATATTATATAAAACACAATTCTAGTGATCAACCAAATAAACTCAATAAATAGTTAAGTGTCCTGAAACACTCCGATCTTATCGCGACCGTTAACTTTAATTTTATCGTATATGTATCAAAATTTCGACAAAAACGGGTGAGAACGAGGGTTTTCACGGCGGTGTTTATTACCAGTTAATATCGTGTTATCTATGTATCGAAGATGCTACCTTATCTGCATAACAATGGTGGTTGGAAATTGTGGGGTAAGGG
>LQRL01153664.1:9189-20869 GCA_001703475.1 Hydroides elegans
TTTAGGGCAGCTGACGAGACAAGTGAAGACAAAATATCATTTCACTTATCTAAAAAATAATTTGCTTATATAAGCATGTTTGCTTATATAAGCACATTCCACGTACTTAAATGATAATATCTTATATCATCACCCACATTTCCTCATCTGAATATGAACTTTTTGCTACTTTTTGAAGTGCTCCAAAATCGACAATTTTCAACCGATCGAGATGACACCATGACGAGGCACGACTTCAGACCTTGGGTTTATATGTGTATTAAATTAAAAATCTCTCGCTCAATTCCTTCATACCAAACTCGCGTGCACAAAGTACATAACATCGGGTGAAAATGCTAAAATCGACAATTTTTTAAGTGTTCCAGAATCGACAATTTTCAACTGATCAAGATAAAACCTTGACGAGGCACGACTTCAGATCTTGGTTTATACGTGTATAAAATTTGAAAGCTCTAGCTCAACTCCTTCATACCAAACTCGCGTGCACAAAGTGCTTGGCACCTGAAAAAAAGTTTTAAATCGACAATTTTTAAAGTGTTCCAGAATCGACAATTGACAACCGATCGAGATAAAACCTTGACGAGGCACGACTTCAGACCTTGGTTTATACGTGTAACAGATTTGAAAGCTCTAGCTCAATTGCTTCAGACCAAACTCGCCTGCACAAAGTGCTTTGCATCTGAAAAAAAAGTTTAAAATCGACAATTTTTAAAGTGCTCCAGAATCGACAATTTTCAACCGATCGAGATAAAACCTTGACGAGGCACGACTTCCGACCTTGGTTTATACGTGTAACAAATTTAAAAGCTCTAGCTCAATTGCTTCAGACCAAACTCGCCTGCACAAAGTGCTTGGCACCTGAAAAAAAGTTTTAAATCGACAATTTTTAAAGTGCTCCAGAATCGACAATTGTCAACCGATCGAGGTAAAACCTTGACGAGGCACGACTTCAGACCTTGGTTTATACGTGTATAAAATTTGAAAGCTCTAGCTCAACTCCTTCATACCAAACTCGCGTGCACAAAGTACCCTATATCAAGCGGGACAGACAGACGGACGGACAGACGGACAGACGGACAAGCTCAACCCTATATCCCCTCGTTTTCACGGGGGATAACAATGTTGATGGAAACTTGAGCTTTGTGAACGATTCCTTAATAAAATCATATTGAATCAAATCATTTTGAATCAATATATTACTTAGCCCTTGGGTTTTCTAACATATTACGCTATTCCATCTTATTTCATCGATTTGAAGAGTGGATTAAAAAAGCATTTTCAGCTGTGGTAACTTCGATTTCATTTTCGTCTGCCATTCATCACTGAACATATAGTTTCCTTTTTATGTACGTGTTCTACTTAAAGAGTTATTATCATTATTATCATTATTACTGACAGAGCCCCATCCCTACCTCATAGAGGGCGCCAGTATCGACTTGTTCCAGCAACTGGATCTGTCCCGCCCCCATAGCTGCGTCGTTGACCACGATCAACTGGTTGCTCAACTCCTTCCGCTTCCGTTTACCTTCGAACACCAGTGAATTGGAAAATGTTAGAATACCGGGTATTATCGTATAACAACGTTGGGCTATTTGCACAAAATGACTACGCTTGTCAGCAATCCAGTCACATGATTATATCTATTTTGTTCTGTTTATTTATAGAAATCGCCAATTTGTTGCTTGTCTTATTTTTGCTTTTATTATGGAAATTAAGTTATAACGGGTACTTCAATAATTCTAGCTGTACACTTTAAAATATAATAAGTTGATATGAGAATAATTATTTGAAAAATGGATACGAACATTATAAGGTTTAATGGATTTAAAAGAGAAGACAAAAATGGTCATTGCAAATTTGTATATCATGACGGCGGTCTTTCCGCCTCATTTATATTTTTTCATTTCCCATAAAAAAATAGATATATAACATTCTCATATAAGACCACACATATTTACCATCTTCGGACACCTCATACGTAGACCTGCGCAGATCAATCTTATGCAGCCTCCACGCATGTCGCACCATCACATTCTTACGCTTGAATCCCAAGTGGCACACTGGGCACTCGAACGGCCTATCATTGTAATGTATAACCACATGCGCCTTGAGATTATTAGAGCTCTTGGCCGTGTAATCGCAATGGGGACACTTGAACACTTTGTCCTCTTTTGATTCACGAGGTAGCAACTCGATTGGTTGAATCTCATCTTTGTCATCGCTGGTTCCCATATCCTGATCAGCGAGTTTTTTCGATTTCACTTTGGGTTCCTGATTGTGTTCAATGCGCAGATGTCTGCGCAGGTCCTTCTCGCGGCGGAAGGCCTTGCGTTGGCACACGTGACACACGTAGGGTTTATTGGCCGAGTGCCGGGCCATGTGTAGCTTGACATCTTGTGCTGTGAAACCAATGTATTTACATTGAGGACACTTATGACCCGTTTCTCTCCACTTTTCCACATTGTGCACGCGCAATTCGTGCTTTTCCAGTGATTGTTTCGTTTTGAATACTTTAGGACATTTGTCGCACAGGAATTGAGTAGGACCCCCGCCTTCGCCATGGGCGTTTTGCATGTGTTTGCGCAATTGGAATTTAAAGAAGCAACTGAATTCACACAGTTCACATTTGACATTTTTCGCTTCCATGTGACGCATTTCGTGCGTCTTTAGATGACCTTTTGTTGTGAAGCTCTTGGTACAAAATGAGCAATACCACAATACCCCTTCTTCTTTCCGTTTATGATTATCGTAGCGTAGTTTTCCTTTGAAAACTTCATCGCATTTATCGCATTTAAATTCCTGAAAATTGTTAATGTAATACCATCTATACGCTTGACGCGGCTTGCCTTTGAACCGTCCTCCAGTCTTTAAATAACTAGGCCATTTTGAGTACTCAAGCAACGGTCGAATTTCCTCTGGTACCCCAAGATAATCAGCTATGTACTCGAATGAGCGTTCATTACGATCCCAATCCTCAATTAGCTTCGCGGTTTCAAGTCGTTTTGCTAGCTCTTCTGGTGGCACTTTATATTTGGGCCCTTTTTTAACAGTTGAACCAACACCAGTTTCCATATCAAGGTCATCCATATCTAGGTCATCCACGTGACCGGAAGTCTCGTGTGGTTCCTTACTGGACGAGATTGCTTTAACACGGGGTGCCTTCTTCCTCCCTTTTGGGCCTTTCCGCCGCTGCGGAACTCTTTTAGTCGGACTTGGGGGTTCCGATTCAACGTCCTCATTTTCATCCGAATTCTGCATTACATATTCTTCGTCGTCATCCGTTGTTTCAATAGCGACATCGCTGGGAGCAAAGGACGGATCTTGATTCGCTTCCTCCGTTACAACATCAGCAGTTTCTAGAGGTTCATTTTCAGAATTAGATGCTTTAATATAACGAGGTGAAAGTTCCTCTTGTTTCATTTTCTTGGTTTTTTCTTGGTTATCCTCAGTTCGTGTTTTGCGTTTACGTTGTGATCGGGTGCGAAGAGTGTTATCCGGCTTCGATTTGAACTCGATATCATGATTGACGTCTTCCGTTTCCGTCCGAGACTCGCTAGCATCCAAGGGTGTTTTTATTGAGTCAGTGATTTCAATATTGATGATCTGTTTCGATTCTTGCTGCACGACCGCAATATTGACCGGTTCATGCACGAGGCTATGCGTTTCTAGATCTTTCCGTGTACTGAACGCCTCTTTACACGTGGAGCACTTCAAAATAGGCAGCGTGAATTCCCCTTGCGAATGCTTGCGTTCGTGATGTGCTAACAAACTCAGGCGTTTGAACTTGAGTGGACATTGGGAGCACGAAAACATGTTGGTCGCCCTGAGCCCCCGTTGATTGATCTGCGCATGCGCTGAGGAGTCCGTTGTTACTATGGTATCCCCGGCTTCCGATGCCGAATCCGTTTCGTCGCCATGGTGAGCAAAGTTTTGGTCGATTCCGGAAGTGGCCGAAATGAATGTCTCTTGCTCTTCAAATCGAACAGTCTCTGACATGGGTTCAGTGTTTTCTTCAGGGAATCGCCGTTGTAAAGAATCGGTTTCGGTTGGTTCTGCGACAACATTGTTTTCGGTTGGATCTTCTTCTAATGCCTCATATTTGATTGTATCACTATCCAACACTTCATTAGGTTCCGCTTCAAAGACCTCATTTGCATTGTTTTTATATGGATAGTCCTTGGGATCCAGCATATTTTCAGTAGTGTCATTTTCCAATACGTCGTTACTAGCAGGGTCATTTTCCAATGCCTCAACATTTGCTGTCAAATCCTCATCAACCATTGTGTCAGTTTCGTCAACCAATACTTCATTCGCAGCACCATGCTCCTCAACACCCATTTCTTCTTTGATTTCCAACGTTGACAATACCTGAACTCGTTCTTTCCCCTCTTCACACAACTCCACCAAATACTCAATCTGCAACTGCTGTGCACACGTCAACAAACCCTCCACATGGGCATGCGGCACAAACACCTCTTTGCCATAAATAAAATTAAGACACAACCCCACATAATGACTATTCAGATTCGCCAATACAGCATGTTCCATTCGCTCATCAGCGAGTACAGCCAGACTCTTACATGCCGCGGCAACAAGACAGCGATGAACTGGGAACACGGCGTTTCCATTTTCAGTCTCCTTCTCTTCCTGGAGGTCATTGACCCTTTCATTGTCGCTAGGCGGCGCCACTGGGGAGGAAGCGGCGATTTCAAGGCGAAGGTCACACCACTTGCCAGACTGGCGCATGTCGTTCAGAGTGGCGAGCAGTGTGGTGGAAAGGAGCTCGTTTTTGAAGACGAGTCCGTTGGTTTGTTCTTCCATGATTTTAGGGGTTGAGGGCGACGCGGGCGGTTGTTGTATGACTTGTTGATGTGTGTATCAAGTCCGGAATCGATTAGTTACTGTGGCATCCCTGAAACATAGTTATATTATATACAACTTTTGATAGTCAGTGGTTTTATTATGATTGTGTCTGCAAATGTTATCAATGAATGTGTGAAAACTGAGGAGATGAATAAGGTGGATCAACATTGACATAGATATGGAGCAAAACCCTAAATCGATGGTCGCATACGCGCACCTGTCGTCTCAAACGGCACTAGTGCTGATGGCATATTAACGTAAAATACTTAGCTTTTAATTTATTCTGAAATGAGAGCGAACATTATTATACCAGCAGTATCAGGATGGAATAATTTGCCATTAGATTAACTTCCGCTTATAAAATAAAGACGTTGTTTCGACAATTGTATCAAGATTGATTTTTGTACGCAAATATTTGATCGTTACTGCTTTGGGTGTGATTGCTTAAACAAGTAAAACGTGCTGGAAGAAAAGGGACTGCCGATATACTGAATTAAGACACGGGTTTGATTGGCGAAGTTTATTTCCTCAAATTGATAAAAAAAAACAGCATATATTCATTGTTTTTCATACAAGTATTCAAGAGGACAGCAGTAAACACTCATTTTATTTTACTATGCCAAACTATCGAGTTTATAAATACTTGACACAAATCAAAATGCAAGCAAGTTCAATATTTCTTCTACATAATCTCAAGACAAAACCTTCATTATAAGCGTTAAACGGATTCAACTTCATCCATTATATATTTCTCATGCGTAAGTTAATTATCGGAGCGTTTTATTCACTCTTAATATAAACCATATTATTTTATAATTTAATTATCGGAGCGTTTTGTTTACTCAAAATATTAACCATATAATTTTTTGAACAGAACATTTCACCATATTAAGATAAATATATGGATCATCGAAAATTACTCAGTCTCCCAAGAGCATTACATTATACATTTTAATGAGTTCATTAGATTTCAGGCACTTTGACGAATTAATTTTGAAATTGAAACTTCGGACAGTGTTATACTTAATCAAAAGCCATGTGTACAATGTGATATGAATGTTTTCCAACCAATCTATATTTCAAACGATCATTTTAGAGGACGCTTGACATGAAAACACAAACTTCTACGGATGTTCACACAGACGACAAAAATCGAGCGTTAATACATATCGTGATTCTATAAAATCAGTACAACAAATTTACATTGTATAATATTTTTCGGAATTCAACCATTCTCCGAGATAACCATTAACAATGTCATTTTACTTAAACATCACTTAACTTTGCACAACTTCAATATGACTTTACTTAAACATGATTTGGAATATTTGGTTCGGATGCTTGGTGAGATTATCAAGCAAACTGCTCAGGACTACCAATCCGTACAGAACAATGAATTCTAATGGATTTCAAATTGTAGTTTTTAAACATTGTGATTGAAGTGATTATGCATTTTTCATACTCTATATACAATCGCCATTTATTAATACAGTTCTGTAGTAAGATCCGACAAAGTTTTACTAGATATACAATGTTGAGTACTAGAAATTCATAAGGGCGTCAAAGAAAGAAAATCACACACTTATGTATCAGGGTGCTTATATTATTTAAAAACATACCCATTACATCTAAATGTATGTATCATCTTCGTAATAAATAAGCGGTTCTTCCATTTTTATTTCAGAGGTAGCACCACTTTCCAATTGGCTGGTGCTCTGCTGTGGAGCAGGTTGAATTTGTAAGCTGCTAGTACTGTCCTCTTTTGAGGGGGTGGTATTCACATTTCCAATATTAGGCTTCACACCTCGTAACACAGCGCCCTTCAATTGAGCAGGGGCATGCTGGACCCGCACTAAAGTCCCATTACTCGTTCGCAAATACGCGGTGGCTCCCGGTCCTAGTTGTTTTGACGGCGAAGCACTAACCAACTCAAAGTGCTTTTCCTCTTTAATAATTGCGGGATTCGTCATTGAATCGATAACCGGGTCTATTTCCGCTTTATCCTGTTCTTGGTAACGGCTTTCTTGAACACGGGTATTCACAGTGTGTTTAATCTTGGCCGTTGGCAAAGCCCGATGTACACTCGTCAAATGCCGATCGAGATGACTTTTCATGGTGAATTTCTTATCACACACCTGACAAACCCATTGCTTGCGCTGATCGGGAAAATGCTTATTCATGACATGCGTTTTCAAATGACTGTTGCTGGTCGTTGAGTAATCACAGTATTTGCACTTCATTGGTCCTTTCACATGCACGGCGCGTATATGCCGCTGCAGATACATGTCGCATTTGAAGACCATGTTACATTCGGGGCAATTAAAGCGGATGTCGAGATGCTGCACTTGCTCATGGTGTTCAACTTCCTTTTTAGTCACAGAGCGGTATTCGCAGAAGGCGCACAAGAAGGGTTTGTCGTTCGTGTGTCGGCTCTCGTGCACTCGCAGTTGGTTGGGATAAGCGAACACCTTGTCACAGTACTTGCACACGTATGGTTTCAGGTGTTTCACGCGACGGTGTTTGAAGAGATTATGCCAGCCTTTGACTGTCACGCCGCATGTTTCACACGTGTAGACCTTGTTGCGTTGGCGTAGATGGCGCGCGATTTCTTTCTGTTTGCGTTCCTCTTTTGTTGGGGGGATTCGCAAATTGGGGTTCTTGGCCAAGCGATTCTTATGCTGACGAAGACCCGATAAGCCCTTGAACATGCGATTGCAATGATCGCATTTTGTGGGTTGCACACGCTGCCTGTAAATCCATTCGGGTTCTGGTTTCGTACCAGATGTGCTGTTTGGTTTTTGTGTTGACACTAAAGGATTGAATTTTCGGGTAGCCACTGATGGATTTTTATTTGTGTCTCCTTCATTTGCATCATTCTGCTGTGCCTGTGCGCTATCAATAGGGTTCGGAAATTCGATCGTGTTTGGATATTTCCTCGTTTGTGCCTTGCGAATGATAAGCGGCACGTTTCTTATTGGGACAGAGCTACCTTTGGTTTTCATAACACCCTTTGGAGTTTCGATTTTCGATAAAGATTCATTTAGTCCCTGAGAGTTCATGACAGGAGTGGGAACTGAAGGAGCAAAATCAGGGTCGCCAAAATTCTTAGAAACATCCATGTATAATAGGTTATTTTGCACGGGTGTTTCCTGAATTTCTTGAATTGGGTGTTCACTCACAACATTTTGAGAAGATTCCATGTCGGGATCGTTGCGTTTCATAGGCGTTTCAGGAGAAGCCATTACTTCCTGAATTGGCTGGATAGTGCTTTGTGAAGAGTCCATATCAGAAACGTTGCGTTGTAAGGGCGTTTCCGGTGAATGCATGGCTACCTGAATCGGTGTGGACGGCGATGTATTCGCAATTGGCTGCAAACCACTGGTTGCATTGTGCGATGAAAGCGATAAAGAATCCATACCGTGCATTGCATCCGAGTGACTTTGCTCATGTGTACCACAACCTGGATCATCTTTCATGACGATGAGATGATCCATTTGCACCGGAGGAGTGGTCGCCGCGTTGGCAATCGCCGTTTCCACGACCGCACATTGCAGCATAAGCGACTTGATTTGCAGCGTCGACGCCGCGGCACTCAAGTCTTGAATCTGACTCGTCGGCACAGCCACTTCCTGTCCGTACATGTAATCGAGACACACGTTCAGAATCACTTCATCAAACGCCGTGAGTAGGATATTGCGTTGTTGTGTTTCGCGCTCGAGCACATCGTGGAAGAGCTGACTGGTGGCCGCCAAAACACACGCATGCGCGCGCACATTGGGCGACGCCGATACAGAGCCGATCGCATTCTGGTCCTCCCCCATGTGAATAACTACGTCACAGAAGAGGCCCTGGATGCGCATGGTGTTCAAGTTATCCAGCACTTCGCTGCATAGTTTGGGATTGTAGAACACGGCCTTGTCTTGGCGGATCCGCACGGAAAGGCTATTTGCCGCCGCATCCATCGAAGGGTCTGGCGGCTGGCTCATCGTGTTTGTAAGGTTCTACAATTTCATAAATGCAAGAGTGTGAGTTAATAATATTAATTGAACCTATCGATTTATGAATATCAATTATTGGAATCAACGCTTATAAATATTAGTTATAGTTTGATTATGATTCTATCCAACATTAGTTATTAATATTATTATTTTATTAAACCATATTGCTGGGTGTTTCTTAAATAAGGTTCATTGCATGTAATGCTAGATATTGATATCAAGACAATGGAACTTGGCTTGGTGCAATACTGTTCTTTTTTATCATTTTTTTTTCATCCTTTAATTTGCCTATAAAGGTTTTTTATCTAAGAAACACCCAGATATGTTATGCAAAAATCATAACTATTCCGTAAGGAACTATAACAAAACGTTACTATCAAGCAATGTATTTAACTTACATTGTATAGCGCTTGAGGTTTCCTCTGGCTGCTTTTATTTCCAAGAAAGAGAAGAACAGCAAGAGAGTTTGTCCAAGTTCCATAATCAATGATTTATCTTTCCATTTTTATCAATGTAAATACTTATGAGGGCATGGTCGCGTAGAAAGTATAAGCGCTACTAAGCCAAACATGAATGAGGAACGTGAGTTTAAAACCCCTGATTTCCAGGATTCATGTCCTAGATACTACCCCCACACCATTGAAACATAATTAGTTCGTGATTTGTCAATGTCGAAGGTGAAGGACAAAGGTAACCAAAGAATATGGAAGTAAAACAAATTTAAACTTAACATATTTCATATGACTTATTAAAACAAGGAAGCATTCGTAAAACACGAAAAGGCGCCATCCTGCAGGCGCACATATCGGGCCGAAACTGTCAAAAGGCACATCTACACACCGAGACCTTTCATTTGAACCTTTAATTAAAATCTCTTTGAATTCATGTTAACAAGTATTGAACACGAACAGGCCCCAACGCCCCCAAAGTCGTTTTTGAGTATTTCAGAAGTCTCTATGACATTCCGTTGTAAAGTTCTAGCCCGTATAAGCTCAAGTCTTGAAAACCGCTATTTTTGGCTATTTTTGCCAATCTGACAACTTCCGGTGGGGTCTTTTTGACCGAAATGGTCAAAAGGCACATCTACGGACCAAGACCTTTCATTTGAGCCTATAACCAAGTCTCTATGACATTCCGTTCTAAAGTTCTAGCCCGTACAAGCTCAAGTCTTGGAAAACCGATATTTTGGCTATTTTTGCCAATTTGACCATTTCCGGTCGGGTCTTTTAGACCGAAATGGTCAAAAGGCACACCTATGGACCAAGACCTTTCATTTGAGCCTATAACCAAGTCTCTATGACCTTCCGTTCCAAGGTTCTAGCCCATACAAGCTCAAGTCTTGGAAAACCGATATTTTGGCTATTTTTGCCAATTTGACCATTTCCGGTCGGGTCTTTTAGACCGAAATGGTCAAAAGGCACACCTATGGACCAAGACCTTTCATTTGAGCCTATAACCAAGTCTCTATGACCTTCCGTTCCAAAGTTCTAGCCCATACAAGCTCAAGTCTTGAAAAACCGCTGTTTTGGGCTATTTTGACCAATTTGAAAACTTCCGGTCGGGTGTTTGACCGAAATGGTCAAAAGGCACATCTACGGACGAAGACCTTTCATTTGAGCCTATAACCAAGTCTCTATGACCTTCCGTTCAAAAGTTCTAGCCCGTACAAAAAAGTATGACGGACGGACAAACGGACGGACGGACATCCCAAACCTATAGGCCCCCAACCTGTTGGGTTGGGGCCTGAAAAGTTCTAGCCAGTACAAGCAAGCGATGACATAAGGACGAACATCCCAACTCTATAAGTCCTCACTTTTGCGGATGGGCCTAATGAAACATATGTCAACATTTCCTTTGCTTTTAGCTTATCATGGCTCTTAAGTTTTACGCTTTGAGTCACAAAACAATTAAGTACTTTAATAGTTGGAATATTTTGGTGATACCATCCGTTTGAGAAACGGAGATACCGAAAACTGTTCCAAGTTAAATCGTTCCGAAGCAATACACTTTGCCTGACTGTGACGTTTATTGCAGCGGGAATGAGGCGTTCTCGTAAATCCATCATTCATCATATGTTACGAGTTGAACTTGAGACCGAAAGTATCGCCATACTCATTACTGTTTTGAATTTCAGGAGTTGTTTTTGTTACAAAATAACATCATAGTGTAAACAGAAATCACTTCATTATACCCCCTCTTTAATCACAAAAGAAAATCATAAGCTGGCAAGGACATGGTAACTTCATTTTGTCCGAGGTTTCACTTACACATTAAATCTGGAATTATCGCTCAAAATGTGATATTTCATAAGTTTATAGGCGACATTTATGCAAAAAATAAACGTTCTTACATTTCAAAAAAAATTGAGGAATAATAATAAGCATTAAAAAACACAAATACTAAAGAGGTTATTCATTCCCGACTAATTTTCTTTCGCGTTCGTTTAACAACAAAAATGGCGGACATAAAACAGAAAGTCCAATTTATGTTATCTAAAATGTTTAAAGCTGTTACGAGCTTAGGAAAATTCGCGACTTGACAAAAGTCGCGAATCCTACTCCGGGACCGGAAAACAGGAGTAGCGACCTGGCGGGATTATCTTGTTAATCACTCAAAAACATCGCTTACTAAGTACATATAAAGGATTTCAAAATTATTTTAACAATGTAATGAATCTTAACATCTCAACATTCAATGTATGTGGATTAAAAGACGATCTTAGTAGGGGGGAAACGACAGAACCAGGACAGTTTGTCCTGGTTCTGTCGTCCCCCCCCCCCCCCCCCCCCCCCCCCCCCCCCCCCCCCCCCCCCCCCCCC
>LQRL01153670.1:18242-28537 GCA_001703475.1 Hydroides elegans
GCTCTTAAACCATGCTGTGAAAACCATCAGTTCCAATTTATTCACTCGTTATTCTGAAACGAATATTTACAAAATTTAAAAATACATTTTTTTTGAACGTCAAGAATATAACTACGTTAATTATTTTGAACGGCCTTGATAGTTTTCTTCTATTCAAAGGTTGATGTATGATCTATTTTCATCAGAAAAAAATTGAAATTCGAGTATTTGTCGTAAATTGGTATTTTGATATTAAAGCAAATAAGGCGGTAACCATCAATGAATTGTAAAATCGGTAAAATTTAACAAAACCAAATGCAATATATTTAATTTTGTGATAGAAAAAGCAAAATTAGTAAATAGTTTATTTTCAAGCATTTTTTTAGATACCTGAAGTTGTATGAAAACATGTTAGTTAATATGATAAAAAAAACATACCTTATTTGAACAATTTCGTTTGTTTATCCATTTGTTCAATATTTTAATATAATAGTGTGTTGTTTTATGAAAGCCAAAAAATACTGGTTTTATTAATCATATATAGATACAGAACTGAAAGAAATGTAAAAAGTGCTTGTCGTGCAAAATATAGCTGCGTATGCAAAAACCACAAAGCATTGTGAAATAGCTAATGCTACCTATGGATGATTTGTATTGAGTTGCTTAGCAAGAAGGCACTCAGATGGTGATTCATCTGTCCTTACAACGCAGTGATACAATGTTATGCTTTGCATTTAATGCATGAACGTGCTTCTATGTTCATAAAGAAATATCGCACACAGGCATCGATTTGGGTGTTAGGGCCAATATCAACGAAAAATAGTCTAATTAGTTTTAAAACATAAGAGTTATCTGGTATTTGTAATGATTATAAGCTTGTTTATGTAATATACTTCAAAAGAAAAAAATCTATATCTTATCTTATCTAAACCTAACAGCAAAAACACGACCAATATCTAAATTTATGCATATACATAGATTTTTATTAATAAGTACATTTAACAGTTTTTTTTTATCAAAGATAGAATATTTATATTAGTTTATAGCTTTAAAGTCAAACAGGAAAATGTGACATCAAATTATACATTTTAAAGTATCACTAAATACGGCTGAGGAACTGCCATTGAACTATTCTTATGGTTTATAATGCTCAACAATATGACCATCATAATCTAACTAAAGCCTATGCAGATATCATTAATATGATGCCTTAATCGAATCGCATGCCATTTATTTCATCCAACACGCGCTACAGGGTCTTAGTTTAGGAGAAATTCTTTTAAAAAAAGACAAACATACAATATAGTTCTAAGGTATGGATATTGCAGTGCAACACAACACAAACCATCTCTTTCTATATTGTTTTGCTGCAACAACATTACTCTTTACAACTCATGTTACACACGTTTTTACTCAGTTTTTTTAATTGAAATACTCAATATTCAGCTTTAAATATAAAAATAAATAAATTCAATATTTCTAGACAATCATAAAAAGTACCACCATAATTAATTGATTTTCTTTATCTATGCAATAGATTATGATATTCTATGCAAAGAAGAATTTGATCATATAAGATAATTGTCATAAAAAATATTGCATTCAAATAGAGATTGAATATCTATATAAAGAGGTGAAGCCCTTAATATCTATGAAGATGCAATAATATATAATGACATAATAATGAATTAATAATTACATGTTGTAGCCATTTTTTATGCGAATGCGAGTTTGAACTGTTACTATGTATGGACATATTTCCTATTGTACGTTTTGGATCGAATAGCACAGCGATTGTTAAAAAATCGAATAGTTTTTCATAATAATGATCAATGATTATCGAAGAATGGGGATATTAAAAAAAAATATCTCATAAGTTGTTAGAAGGCCCAAACTGGGCAGACTCAAAATGAAATCCTTTTGCTTCAATATATGTTTTAAAGTGCACATTTTTCCGATTATTGATGCTTATGATGCGTCTTTTTTTACTATAATTCACAATTGCATTTTTCTTTGCAATATTAACACCCGTTCACTATGGTAATTGAAGGAAATCTATTTTCTAAAAGAAATATAATGAACAAATTAGCAATTAACTTATTCGACCAAGTGAGCTAATATGCAGCCATACATAAAAATCGACTGATTGCAATGTAAAAAGAAGTTGAAGAGACTAAACCTTCCGTATGTCAAAATAATAAAATGTAACTAAAAATATAATGTACTTACCTTACATACACTGAAGTGCTCTTGATGTTGTAATCAGGATGCTAATTTTGCACCTAAGTTTAACTACTAGGTTGTTACATAAAACATCACGCAGTTTATCTTGTCATCTGGATACATAACGCATCCTTTAGATAACTTATGTAACGGCTAAATCACTTGAAATTGGTTCATACAGTGATATATAATGGTAATGTATGTTTATATTCTAATATATTCATTCAAGGTATTTGCACTCATTTTACAGGTACAGTTTTTTGTTGAAATCTGTTCGCATTAGCTATATTTCACGGAACATGTCACACACGTTAACACTAAAAAACAATATTGTCGATGTATTGTTAGTTTAATCATTAACATTTTGAATACATTGAAATAAAAAAAAAGATCACGTTTTTAATTTTTTGTGCATAATCACAAACCATCTCCATTGAACTATTTTCTACCATTCTCATTCATAACACGTAGATCACTACAAAATCAACTATGGGCATTCGGAACTTTATTGCATTTGGATTACTCGCTGGCTTGATCCTAGTCACTCAAGCTGGGAAACGCACACCGGAAGAGTGGAAATCGAGAATCATATATCATGTAAGTATTTGCATTGCTTTAAAGATGTTTAATTGATTTGTTGTTATTATTAGATTTTTTATTAAATTGGGTTCTATAAGATCTTCGTAAAAATACTTTTCATTTACTGATTTAGCTATCAATTGATTGCCTGAGACTGCAAAAGTGAGTCCATTTGGTCAATGACAAAATGATAGAGTTGCAACCAATAATTTCTTAATAACAGCTTGACAAATCGCTGTAAACGCAACGTCATCTTAGATTTTCCTATCAACTTTCTTGGCTGAGCTGAATGATGCCTATAAGATACCATTTTAATTACAGATTAATTTGTTTTATTCAGTTCTTGCCTGATCACTTTGCCAACATTAATTAGATTTATTTATGTACACAAATTCAGATTATTTCATTGTTTTCTTTCCCACTAGCTATGAGTGAACTGCTTTAGCAAATGGTACAAAAGACCTATATAGCTACACTATTTTTAGTATGGACACCATTGATAAAATAACTGTGTAAATAGCGTTGAATGAGTTATTCGAATTTGTTTCAGACACAGGTAAAAAAAGTTAAAAGCGGGCATGTTATGTTTTTATACAAATTTCACTTAAAAAAAAACACATAATTCAATCATACAAATGGCACGTATTTTCTTGAAGTTTAATTGTTTTGCTTTGTGCTTAACGTGCATAGCACAAAACCCTTTTCACACTCTTCAATGTCATTTGCCTTAGCCGTTGACGGATCAGTAAATCGGCAAATTCTTTATAATAAAACCCTATGTTATTGCTTTTTAATTTGATATGCAATCAGCTGTTGACGGCTCGATTCAGCGAACAATACCTAAAACAGAACTCATCAATATCTCAAATTACAAAATATGCTATGAATAAACTGAAATTTAAAAAATGATTTTATTAGCGGATCGCTTCAGTAAATAGGCAAATTCTATATAACAAAAACAGTTTCACGCTTTTCAATGTCATTTGCCTTCAGTTATTGACGGATCGCTTCAGCAAATCGGCAGAGGGCGCTGACGACGCGGCGTGTTCCGATTTGAGCACGTGGTGTGGGGGCACGTGGCAGGGGATCACAGACCAGCTCGACTATATTCAGGGACTAGGTAAGTGACTGGATTATTTTTTTAAAGACTTATAAAGAGTTGACGGGATTGAATTTCTGTTCCGATTTGAGCACGTGGTGCGGCGGCACGTGGCAGTGGATTACAGACCAGCTCGACTTTATACATGGACTTTATACCATATAGGTAAGAATCCAGAAGCTGTTAAACCTAGGGATTAGGAACATAAAAGTGCTGAAAATCAATGAGGAATCCAAATAAGCTGAGTGGGAGATACATGTTTTCGTATGTTAGATAGGAGCTGGAGAGGGAGCGCCTTTGTTGGATATCCTCAATATAAGTGTAAAAGGGCGGGGCACGGGATTATAGACAAGCTCGACTACAACCAGGGACAAGATGAGCAACTAGATTAGTATTTAAGCTATAATTATATAGGATTGCAGGCGCGGAGCAATTAGTAGCAGGATGATGCGTGCTCGATTATATACAGGGACTAGGTAAGCAACCATTCAAGGAATGATCCAGAAAATGTTAAACGTTGGAGAAAAAAATACGAATATATAAGAGTTGAGCGGGGATGTCTGTTTTGGTATCACAAATAAGGAACGAATGGGAGGGGAAGCGTCCGCCGAATTCGCCATTATTCGATCAACGCCTATTGTTGATGTATCCTTGATGTAGGTGTTGACAGGACGCTGACAACGCGTTGTATTGCGATTCGAGCATGCGAAGTGGAGGTCCATGATGTGATCAAGGATAAGCTTGAAATAGATAGAAAGATTATTTAATATAAATTAGTGACTCGGTAGCTCTGACTCCTCAATAATATGCAAGAAAACTATGGACTTTAGTGCTTGACAATAAGCACAAGTCAGATAAGAAGCTTTTCATAAATTAAGTATTCCTGAATAAAACTAGTAATAATTCAATCGAATTCCAGTAATTAATTACCATTTTCCACGTTTGGAACAGGCGCAAATGCCATCTGGATTTCGCCCATTGTACTCAACACACCAGGCGGTTACCATGGTTACTGGGCCAAAAACATCTACGAGCTGGATCCTCATTTCGGGACTGAGGCCGAACTGAAGGCGATGGTGGAGGCGTGTCATGAGAGGGATATATGGGTCATGGTCGACGTGTAAGTTTATTATATATTTCATATAATATTATGGGAATACCTTATGAAGGTTCAATATTGTTAGGTTTTATTGCACGAAGGGATCAAATTGGATGCATCGAAGTCGAAGGCTGAGTGCATCCAATTTGACCCCCATTGGGATATAGTCCGGGTGCAATACAAAGAAATATTGCATTGTACCCATTTCCTTATCATTTCTTTAAGCACTGCATCTTGACCATATAATAAATTGATATTTCAATCATATATTTAATGCTGAAATTGATGATAAAATGTAGTTAAACAATGTTCAGTGGTTGAGGCTTATCATGAGAGGGATATATGTGTCGTGGCAGACGTATAAGTTGCAAAAGATGGGCTTCATTTTCATGCGATTCGGTGTTACAAATTCTAGTTGAATAGTTGTTCTTTTCAAAGCGACGTTGTTCCTATATCCGAACTCATACTAAAAGAGTTTGCAGTAAATTCTGCGAAATCACTTTTAATCTATGGCAACATCTTATATTGCTTACCCGATGCCAGTTATCTTTGCTAACCATCAAGGACACAGCTGGCCATATGTTCCAAGACCAATTTTACATGATTGGATTATAGAACAACATATAACTGATCCCTACTGTGATCCCTGCTATGATCCCTTTTATATGATATGCATTTATTTCAAAAGTAGTTCCGAATAAGACTAACTTTAAAATAAACATTTGTTTATTTCAGAGTTCCCAACCACATGGGTTACCCCCACGGATGCAGCTGGCCCGAAGCCCCAGGTTTCGAATGCGATGATACACAGCTACAGAATTTCACCGGTTTAACCCCATTTGACCAGTCAGATCACTATCACAGGATATGCCATATTGTGGACTATGAGAACCAGACTCAGGTTAGCATGATTAAAGTTAGAGCATAAATGAAATCATATATTTTACATCAAGATGTTATCGCGCTATATCCTGTAATGGTCCCATTTAATCCGTTTAGAGGGCTTAAATCGCTATGATGCCCGTTGTTTCGCATATGGGAAATTAACCATAGGAGGACTGATACAGGATATAGCCAAGATGATACCCACTCCGCAAGGGTCGGCCATAATACGTCGCATTCGGACGTGACGTTGAGATGACGACCTACTTTGGGCGCGTATGAAAGTTTTCCGGACGTCCATTTACGTGACGGCGTCCGTAGAACGTAATTCCTACGTCAGATTCGAACACGACGTCGATGTCTCGTCTTTTCTTAGTCCGCGACGAATAAGGACGTCCAGAAAACTTTCATACGGGCCCAAAGTCGGGTGTCAGCTCAACGTCCGTGAACGTCTAGCTTGCCAAGTTGGTACGGGGATGATGTGAACCTGCCACTCATCGATTGGTTACTATATGTTTACTTACGAGAGTTAATTTACTTATTCATAAATTATAAGAGATAATGATGAGATCATTATATACAATTGCAATTGCAATTGCAGCGGTAATTAGTCGTTGTTTATAACATATTTTGACATCAATAGTAATATTTCTTCGACCTGACTGCCAAATATATGACTTATTAAAAGTATCAAACACATGCACATTAAAATATATATATATCATCATAAAATTGATTTTTATTTGCACTTATATATATATAGGTAGAGTACTGTCGCTTGGCCAACCTTCCCGATCTGAACCAAACTGTGCCCGAGGTTCGATCCACTTTGTACGACTGGATTCACAATCTGACGCTGCTGTATGACTTTGATGGCTTCAGAGTGGATACCGTCAAACATGTATGGACACTGTTTATATCCTCGATGTCTTAATGGCAAAACCGGGTGAAAAGATATATATTATGATATATCTTTATATCGAGCCATAAACGCGGTTGATAGACACCTAATATAATCTTGTAAAGTAAATCAAGGTTTGCCACGGTTACTTTTTGTAACTAAAACAACGGATGTTTTTTCACGTGACATGTTTTGTCATTGGAATGGTCTTATGTTTTAAAGTAAAATTGGCGTGAAAAATAACTCAGTGTTACCATAAATGAGTACATCTATGAGAATGATAACATTAAAGCAACGATGATCCTGCCGCTTCATTGATTATCGCTTTCTTTATTCTTGTTAAACCGCAAGGAGCGATAATTATAGCAAGATTATCACTCCTTGTTATTTTATAAATAAAGAAACAAGTGAAAATCCAGGCAGCGATTTCAATAAAAGCATACCCTTCAGATTATTTGTTTAATGCTTTGTTTTAAAATAGATCCAAATCGATTTCTGGGGCGGTTACCAAGAGGCCGCTGATAATTTCCTGATGGGCGAATGTTGGAATCAAGACGAAGTGTACGTTGCACAATATCAGCAGTTCCTCAACTCGCTCTTCAACTTTCCCTCGTTTCTCACAACGAATGGAATTTTCCACTACGGCGATCCTATGTCCAGACTTGCGGTAAGTTGTACGTTTCTCACAACAAATGGAATTTTCCACTACGGTGATCCCATGTCCAGACTTGCGTTAAGTGTCCTTCGTTTCTTACAACGAATGGAATTTTCCACTACGGCGATCCCATGTCCAGACTTGCGGTAAGTGTCCTTCGTTTCTCACAACGAATGGAATTTTCCACTACGGTGATTCCATGTCCAGACTTGCGGTACGTTTCTTATCTCAATTATTCCCATTGATTTATAATGATAGACAATACATTCCTAGAATTTCATTAGTGCTTTATATTTTCGAGAGAAAAAAACTTAAATGCAATGTCACAATCAAGTACTTAAACTGTCACTGCACCTGATTATACTTATTGAAACTTATTAAAACACATTGAAACATATTCTAAGAATATGCAATATTTTTTTTCTTCAAATAACCTCTCTAGAAACTTTTTTTATAGCATGCATTATGTTTACACCAAACCTTCAATCGTTATTAAGATCAGAATACCTTATTTTCAATATTTTACTTATTTTGCAACTCATTTGTTTTCGAACAAACCTATATAGTTTTACTGCGTTTAATGTATTTTAACATTTACATTTTGAAACAGGAAACACTAGAAAGGCAACGCCTAGAATTCAACGACGTGTCTGTGTTGGGTCTTCTTGCCGATAACCACGATTTCCCGCGCTTTCTCAACGAGTCCAATGACATTGCACTTTTGAAAAATATTCTAGTATATGTGCTTATGGGGGAGGTGAGTATTGGCACACGCATTTGAAAATAATATCCTGATTTACAAGGGAATATCAAGAATATTTTGAACCGGGGCCGCCGATGACGAACATATAGAGCGGAGGGGAGGTTTTATATGATATATTGGGGGCATTGGGGGTATTGGTACGATATCTAAGAACCATGGAGGGGCCTCATTAAGTGTGTCCCATATTTGATATGTTTTATTAAGCATCACAATTATATATGAAACCAATTTAACAGGCAATACAAGGTAGTATGTATAAAATACCATTTTTTCTTTAAACATCATATTTGTTGTACTGATTGCGGTAATTAAATCATTGTTTTAGTAAGAACTGATTCAAAATTTAACAAACTTGCATTGAATATCACAAAAAAAAACCATTTATTTATTTATTCGCCATTTTAAAAAGAAAACAATTATTCGCGTTTGTTTTACATTTGTTTTTGCTTGAAAACGTTTTTTTTTTCTTGTCTGGAGCACAGGGCATTCCAGTAGTCTATTACGGTACAGAGCAGTCTTACAGTGGTGGAAGTGACCCAGCTTGCAGAGAGTCACTTTGGCCAAACTACAACACTGATTCAGAAATGTATAAGGTATGTGAAAGGATGCATGGTATGTTTTAAATGAGAAGAGAAAAATATATATATAAAAGTCATGCAATCAGGATAACCAACAGGCCAAGATGTTTTCAAGGAAACAGTATTATAAGAATTCGTATAATTCAAGTGTACATTCCAAAGAAAGTGTGCATTCCGATTTTTTTAAATAATATTTATGTGTATATTGTTCTTACGATTTTCGAAAATTTGCCAATTTTCATTTTTAAATCAACGGATGCTTTATATAATGCTTGAATTCTCGTATTCTTTTTGTGATAAATACGGCTACTGGCTTTTCGCCGCTACAGCCTTATCCACCTGTCTACATCAATATATCCATATCTATTGACTGGGCGCTTAAATGAATTGAAATGTCTTTAATACTATAATAATTCACCTTCTATCTTTTAATAGTACATTCAGCTGCATACCTCGTTCCGCCGCTACAACTTGAAATGTCTTTTATGTCATATGAAAAAAAGGACGCTTTTGAAATGATTTTATTTTCCTCTTCTATTTATAGTATATTCAGCTGCTTGCTTCTTTCCGCCGCTACAACTTGGCTGACCTGAGTACGCCACAGAATGAGATTTACGCCGATGACACTACGCTGGTTTTCACTCGTGCTAATGACAAGGTAAGATGGGAACCGGCTCAAATTCATTAGCTCTTAATATGTTTTCATTGTTAGTGTTTACATGTATTCTATGTGATAATTCGAAGCAAAATGTGCATTGAGTTCATCATACAGATTAGCTTACAGCCCCTTTATTTTTTACTAATTTGGCTTAAGTACTCGGTCAACTCCTTTAATAAAAACATTGTACATGTGCCACGGCTGCGCCTCGGAATTTGTCTAATATGTTAATCAATGGACTGACCACGTACTTCATTCTATACGTATGGACAGCATGTCTTATCGCGATTTTCTCTTTTGGGACATCCTGGTTACACGAATTGTACCAACATTTCTTGTTCGGTTAATAATCGCGATAACATTTTAGGTGTTGCGTTGAGTACTTATTCTAAGATAATAACGCGGAAACGTAACGTTCAAATGCGCGAAATTGTTTCAGGTGCTGAGCGTGATGACCAAATTGGGAAGCGGCAACGACGGCGGGTTGACGGTCACAGATCTAGCTGCATGGGAAGGCAATGGTAAAGAGAAGACACCTTGTTTTTTAATAATTGGGGGTTCAAAGTAGACAGCAATTTGGTTTAGGTATTACCTTTTTAATAAGTTGCATGTTTCTACGTCCTATGGCGGGTTTATTGTCACAGATCTAGCTGCATGGGAAGGCAATGGTAAAGGATTCAGAGCGTTTAAGCACAGTTATTAAAGCCCGGCCACATTAGAAGCCCATTCTTGTGTTTTACCCGAACAAACCTGTCTTCAAGTGCATTACTTATGGGAAACCTTACCCAGTCAACACAGTTATCTCACTGTGATATCACTGTGAGACTTTCATTTTCTCGAGTTAGACTTGCTCTGTGAGATCACCCAGATATCTGAACG
>LQRL01153673.1:15267-28589 GCA_001703475.1 Hydroides elegans
TATAAACTGGATTCGGTGTTCCCAAAGCATTAGTATCTGCTACATCCTACTTTCATATATTAGAATAATATGTTTGAAATATTAAATGAGTTGCCTTTATTACAAATTAAAAGTTACCACTGAAATATTAATTAAAAATATTTTTAATGGGATACCTTAGATGGTTACGGAGATAGCCATGATTTAGACATTACGTACTACTTTTTCAACTGATGTAACATTTCATTTTTTGTTATCTCCAAATTTCACAGAAAATGGCTTGATGAGAGAGAGAATAAGACTGTAAAGATTTACAATGACAGCACCTATAGCCTTACCGGACTTGTACTTTACAATTCCTATAAATGCATAAGACGCTCAAAAATAAATTGAAAAACAACAAGTCATTGAACTTTCTAGGGATATCTTGTGATTTCTGCAACTCAAGAAAGACTAAATCTTTACCGAATCTTTTCAAAAAAATTGAATAATAACTTTTATAATTGGCTTGGGGATATCAAGAGATATTACAAACTAAAATCTTTGTACCTAACAAGTGACCATAAAAAGGTTTCTTCAAGACCTAGCACAAAAAACGGTAGCACTTAGCTATAAACATTAGTTAGAAAAATGCGTTATAGTAGCTGTGGGAACTTTTCATTTAACAAATATTGAATGCTTAGTCTAGAATTGCGTTTTTAGAAATGAACATTTGCATTTTTTAAAATCATAAACTGCGATAGAATGATTTATTGATGAGGGCTTGACACCGTGTAAATGGTCAAATTTATTGATAAAACTAGCAATTATTGTAATACGATCGTAGCTACAAAACGTTTTAAAATGCAATTTATACTTAGTTATACCAACAAAATATTGAATATTTTGAATTGATTGAGTGATATGAAAACTTGAAACATATCTTAACGCCTGCTTACATGGTGGTTTTGATGTTTTTAAAACTAAGAGTATATTTAACGATAAATTGTATTTGTTAATATATTTGATATATTTGCACAATTAATATTCACCGAGCTCATAATGAAATTGATTTTAGCTCAAAAATAGACTAACATACATTTTCTGTGCTGGCTTTAGGTATTTTAGCTTGTAATGTCATACAGATGGGAAAATGTTATGTGAGGATTGACGAGTTCAAGACATGGTTTGATGCGCGTGACTGTTGCCTATTGCAAGCTCGAAGGTGGTATGCTAGCAGAAATTTGCAATTCTTAGCTCAACGAAAAGATTTAGCTGATTGCAGACACAGCTGGTAAATATATAAATATCGGTTGATCCTTGTTTGAAAATTGTGGCTGATTAAAATACATGTGCTATAAATTGTCAATACTGTAAGTTATTTCGAGTACCATACTGAAAACTGTATAGAAATGTCAATTGTTTACAGACGGTACCGATATTTATGTTGAGACGTATAGATGAACCTTTTTGAAACCTATAATTTGCAGTTTCAGAAGATGGCTTTTGGTTAGGAGGTACTGATGAGCAAGTAGTCTGTGTTGGTATGGACACTGGAAGTTGTCAATTCGATTTTGAAGAGTGGAGATATTTTGCTAATGTTCACTATACCGAATCACATAATTTCTTGGCCATCGGAAACGAATGGGCATGGAATGACTATTACTGTTTTTCTAGCCTTGGGTTCATATGTGAATTTGATAATAAATAGCGTCTATGGTATAAATAGCGTCTATGCTACTTTATCCATGGAATGTTATCATTATTGAGGGATCTAGCTAGATGCTGTTTCTTCATGTTTAGTGCTAGTCGCCTAAATTCCTGCTTAAAGTGGATTATTTGTTTAGAACTTAGGCAGTTGACACACGTTTCTATGTGATGTTATGTACTATGTAAAACATATTTATTTAGCAATCTTTGTGATGCTTGTGGAGCAAAAGTAAGTTTTAGTTGTTAAGTAAAACTATATATTTATATTGTATTTTTGTAATATTTACGAATAGATTGCCACTAAAGCTCGGTCTTGTGCAAAAAAAATTGAATACAACAGAAGTTGATTTTGAACATGACTAGGTAAGCAGTTCCAATAACGAGTTAGCCTCAATATAGCTTCAATCACTATATCTATATGCTGTATTCGAAATCTTTATAATGGTACCTTCAATAAAAAGCTGAAGATTAGGGTGAAAAGTGCTCACCAGGGGTCGGCAAGGAAACATGAGTCCTTCACTTCCACGTTGTGCTCATATACGTTTGCTCATATATGTATGTTGTTGTATGTATTTTTTTTACAAAATGAATAGTATTGTGTTGTGATATCATTGACCTCAAATCATGAAGAAATATTTCTTAGAACAATCAGCTCAACTGAATTTGTACATACAATAGTACCGGAAGTGTATAAATTATTTAAGACTATTTATTCAAAGACTTATTATAGAAGCAGTTCAATCGAGAAATAAACTAAGCATAGGCTGCTCTGATTCACAGGTTACATCAATACACTTGTGTTTGCACACTCTGATGAATGAAATTTAGTTTAGCAATGACCCATTAGAGCTGAGATTAACTGGGATTTTATTAGGAATCTAAGATTTTATAAGCAATATTAAAAATAACTCGTTTTGAGAGTAATTGGAGGACTTTAGCAAATGAGTATTAACTTTGAAAACGCTTTAATTACATTATATAATAAAAAATCTCATGCATTTAGATTGATGCATTATCGTTGCCTTTTATAATCGATTTTGACACTCATTGACAAACATATTACGGCGCGCGGTAGTCGTACTGTATAACACGATTAGTTGAGTTTAAAATAGATGTCAATTTTACAGCTGAATGAAATCCCAAAGGTGGCAGTCGCCATATTTATCTAAAAGCTCAGGCAAAATTGCGGCGGGAAGTGCATATCTAAGTAACGTATTTTAAGGTAATTTTGATGGTTAAGATAAGTGACTACCGAAACTGATGTTTTTTTATTTAAAAAAGTTTATTTTTGCAAGATATATATTAAAAAAAACTTTACTTGCAGCAAATTTATACCAAAATACTGATGTTTAGATAATACAAAAAAAATATTTTCATAGTTATATATCATTGCAATTCATGTTCACGCTCACAGTTTGGCACGGCCGCTGTTACGACAAAACGAACTAAAAACGAGGAAGTCACCCCTTTTGAATACAACATAAAAGGAAGGGCTGCACTCGTGCGACTTTTGACGCCAATTTACATTCTTTGGCTTGACCCATTGAGTGAACGTGCGTGCATTTGAAACAGCGTGAGGGTGAATTGATAAACCTCACCCCTAAAGCCTTGATAAGGGTTTTATTATTTTTTAAAATAATGCCTTCCTTATACATCAAAGTTTGTAAAATGAAAAAAAGATTAATAAGCCCTGTGCAGACATTATTTTATATTTTAGCTCTCGTTATTTATTTAAAAAAAAATAAAATAGTTATTTTGATTAATTCAATGACTTAAGGAGCGCTTATAGGATATTCAATACAACAAATATTTTATAAGCATAAGCCTTATTAGTTTAAAGGTGTCATATTGAACACTATTTCAAAAGTAAATTTGCTTTGAGTCCTTATATCTGCTTTACGTGAAATTGTTAGGCACGTTTCGAACAAAGAAATAAACAAACACAAAAGTAGTTTAAAAAAATTTTTTTTTCAGAAATAATTTTGAAAGGGAGTGACCTGAAACTGGATATATCGCAATATATGTGTACAAAAGGGGACACGGTCCAATAATATGCACTCTGCACATTATTTGTTCTTTTGTTATGTAGATAATGAACAAATGTTTAACATAAAAGTATTATTAATGAACAAGTTACTATTAATAACGGAAATAGAACCAACTTGAATTTTTTTAAATAAAAAAAAGCACATGATATTTACAAGATACTGTGAATACTAATCATCTCCTATTTTCCGAAATCTTTTAAAAAGTAAATCATGAAAACTACATATTGAAGGTTTAATTGCGATTTCATTTACTCACTATTCGCTTTAGTAAAGCATAATCGAGCATTGATTGATTGAAGTTTTAATTGAATAGGTTCAAAGGCTATTTTCTGAATCCTGTGGTTATATCAGATATACCAAATAACGGGTATCATAGTGATTTAATGCTTTTAGATGTAATAAGGAGGACAAATAACGGGATAATTACGTTTAGAAAAAAATATCATTTCTGATTTTGCAAATATTGTCACTGTTTTACCATGTGTTTTGTGTAGAATTCACAGAATTCACAGAGTATTTTTTTGGAGTAATTATCCAGAGGGATGTCAATGTTGCATTGAATTGATGCATACAACTATCCAAATTGTATGATTGTATGCGATGGCATGCGGTGTTCTTGAGGTCTTTGGTCAGACCATATTTTGTATAATCTGATTTTATTGTTTTGACCGGATTTCTGATGTTTTTAAGGTGTATATCAAACTCAAACTCATATGGTCGGGTATCATGTCACGACCCAACATGTTGTCAGCTATGACACAAGATACTGGAGTAGGTCTATTGATAATCACATGTAGATCAAACAGTCTAGGATTTAATAGAAATAAGTGATTTCGTTCTGATGTCCCTGGTTGATATGAAGTTTAAAGGTCAAGGCCAAGGTCGAGGCCAATGTAACAACAGCGAGCAAGATGTCTTGATGTCTGTCGGGTATCGCATATTGTCATTTTAATATAGTTGAATGTTCGTCCTAAGTGAAATGGGTTAAGTCTTTAAGGTTAAATACAAAATTGATTCGGTTTCGACCGTTTATCAAAAATATGCATCACTCACAATATAGCATAACATATTATATTATTCAAAGTAGTGCAAAACTATATGGTTACAAAATAAAGAAGTCGCAATGAAGCCGGTTGGTAGATGGTAAGAAAGAAACTGGTTTTCTCGATTTAATCTTAATAAATTTTTACCGATAAGGGGAGGGAACTGTTTGTATTTGACGTTAGCACACCGCATTTTAAGACATTTGTGGTGCATTCAAGTTGAAGCGAACTTTCTTGTATGATTATAATTTTATACTTCTTACCCTTTATCGTATAGCAATAAATGGTATCACAACTTCAAAACCACTGGATGGATACTTGATCAATTATGAATGCATTTGCACTTGCCTCATTATATAAGTTCAATTGAGTAAAAGTATTGCGAACAGTACTGGTATGGTGCCTTTAGTTAATGAGTTATTTTCAAAGAAACATTATATCAAAACAATAGATTGCATTATCATTGTACTTTAGCGCAGTAATGATATTGTTAATAGAATCTATTTGTAAAATAAGTCCCTGAAAATGTCCTTCTGATAAACGTTTATTTATGAGATACACCGAATGACCAAGTGCAGGAATTTATTATTTATCAAAGGATACAATACATAGCAACATGTGCGATTAGATATGACTCAATATACATAAGCAACGTGGATTATTTCGAGCAAATGATGAAAAGACAGGCTGTAGAAACAAAACAAATCGGCCGTTAACAAAATCAAAAGCAAGGACATTGGTTGGTGCCACTCAATAAACAAATACTGGCTTAATAGTGATTAAGTCCTCGAAACCTATCGAGTGAGACCATAACATGATGCATATAATGTCATATTAGGGGAAAAACAAAATGGTCACATCTAATTGAGAAAAACCTAAATAGCATAACATATTGCTGGTATTGTTGCGTTAGGTATTTTTCAAGTGTTTTTGACCGGCATGAATAAGCATTTATTTTATAAATATCTTTGCACATGGCACATGAGGTGACTGGAAAACATACTTGTTTACATGATAGCAACATATCCTTCTAAGAGTCAGAATTTAAAGTTTTCGCTGGAAAAAATACAGTAACTAAGGAAGAAACATGTTGTTGAAGACTGCGGTTATTTGTATGATTTCATATCTTATAGCATGTCATGGCGCAGCTGGAATACTTTATAGAATGCTAAAAGGAAAGAAGGCCCAATTAGATATAATGACAATCAAATATGCAGCTACAGAAGAAGATTGTGTTCTGCACTGCTTATCACTAAATAGACGGAGATGTAATTTCAATAATACAGCTTGTGAATTGCTGAGTGATCCTGAATCCACAGAAATAACGCTTCTTGAAAATTCAAACTGGACATATATGTGTGAGTTGTGTCCAAGTGGCTTCTCCGGTATACAATGTCAGTTAGGTAATGATATAAATTATTTCAACAACTTCTGAATTTCTGTGAAGACTTAATGATTACCTAAATTTTGTCATACATCGAACAGATTTGTCAGCGAAGTATTTCATTTGCAGTGAAACTTCATTGTTGAGTGCTAGAAATTTACCAATTTTGTACAATTTATTGATATAATGGGAAATCATTGTAATACAATCATTGAAACGTAAACAAATATACACTAAATACCATGCTAGACAAAAAAAAGAGATTAAATTAAATCAATTAAAACAATATAAATATTTTTTGCCAATTATTTGTCAATAAATATTATAGCTTAAAGCTAGATGACATTTTGATTTTGCTCAGTTTTTAACCTAGAAAATATCCAAAGATGCAACTGTTTTGGTTTATACTGAACATAAATTTTACACTAACATTGAACGAGGTTATGATTATAATGTGGATTAAATATTGATTGATAAAGAACCAATATGAATGTGTTAATGTTCAGTCGTATACCAACAATCCAACCTTTTTATCCTATGTTTTGTGCCTTAGCATGTGATGTCATACACATGGGAAAGTGCTATGTGAGGATTGACGAATTTAAGACATGGTGGGATGCGCGTGACTACTGCATGTTCGAAGGTGGTGGGCTAGCAGAAATTTGCGATTCTGAGCTCAACGAACAATTAAAGCCGATTGCAAACACAACTGGTGAATATCAGTATTATATGCTCTCTACTTGAAAATTGAAGTTTTCAAAACCATGCTTATTGCATATATACATATATGTTAACATATATGTTCGTGTGTTGAAAATGGCGAATATTGCAAATGTTTATTTCTTGGTTGGACCATTTTTCAGGGCACTGCAGCCGGGTTGTTATTTTGTGATAATGCCCGGGTGCGTAGTGATTCTTAAACGTATGTAAAAATAAATTTCACAAGGATAACACTGACCGAGCGTGAAATTGAGCCCTGGCCGCCCGAATGCAGCCTTTGCGGCTACCTTACCCTGTGAGCTTACCCGCATCATGCAAATAACCCTCTGCAACCCTCTATCATAATATTTACGAATGCCTTGTGACAATTGACTTGGTTGTAGGAAACACACGCACTCTCACTATGTATAATCGGTATACCTGACATAGAATTGCAAATGTGACGACGTCGAGTCGAGTTATACGTACGCAAATTCTATTTAAATTGTGATTAAATGAATTATCATTATTACTAAATGAAAATATAGGATTGACAAAAGTCAAAGTTAAATACATATGTACGGAGTAATTAACCGCATGAAAATGTGTGAATTCGCAACGTCTAAAAGAACGAAAAAATCAATGTAAAAAACGAACTGAAAGAGTAATGTTAAGAATATGAATATTATCGAATTTCTTTGGACCAACTCATATACTTTAATGCTCCGATAGGCCAGTTGTGAAAGATTTTTTTTAAAAAAGACAGTCAGGAAAAAACAGTCCTACATTTTACGTAGCGGAAGGTGAACGTTACGCACAGGTTACGTTTATATGTCTCAGGATGGGAAAAGTAATGATCGCGACATTCAGGCTTGTGATATGCCTTTTCCTTACCCACCGGCCTAAACCACTCTAATAAGAACCTTGAAAAGGATATTATTCCTTTTTCTATACCATGCTATAACTATGAAATTATGGAATTATCGTCATTATTTAAGCTTGTCTTATTTTGTCTTAAATAGTACCTTAATTTAGGTTTGTGTTACTCACAGTTTCAGAGAATGGCTTTTGGCTTGGAGGCACTGATGAGCAAGAAGATGGTGTCTGGGAATGGACATCTGGCAGCTGTCAATGGGATTTTGAAGATTGGGGATTTTTCACTAATATTAACAACACCGAAATTCAGAACTGCTTAGCAATTGGAAACGAATGGGCGTGGAATGACTATAACTGTTCGAGCAGCCTTGGGTTTATATGTGAATTTGATTAAAATTATAATGAAAAAGCGTCTAAAGTTTGATTCTGAAATGTGCATGTCAATAAATCATTTTTTTATTCAATTAATCACGATTATATTCTTGATTATATGCTACTATGTAAATTCATGTGACCATGCCAGCTTATCCTCAAATGTAATCATCGTTAAATGCTCAAGATCTTGGATGTTGTTATAATAATGCAGTTGTTATGTAATTTGATAGGCTTTTTGTTACATATGTTTTTGGTATGTCTGCGTAGATATAAGAACAAGTGTGTTTCTATTGCTATTAAAAGGATCGACAAAACAAGTAAATTACGGCAAAATGCCAAATATACATGTAGGACATGTATTGTATAAATAAATAAATAATAAATAATAACAAAATAAAATAAATTATGAAGCACTTCAATTATGGGATGCAAACATTTGCAGGACATTGTGCAAGAGCTTTAATGTGAAACCCGATTAGAACGTCGAAAACTAAAAAGTACGTATTTGATTATGTTTGAATTTTAATGATTTGGGTTGCTTATTTTCCAATGATTCTTATTGTTGCTTAAAATAACCAACTGACATCAAATTGAAGATATGTGATATATTATTTCTATACTATTTCTGATATAAAATAGCAATTTAAACATGTTATCAAGAGGATCAATGGCCAAGATTAAGTAGCAACAAATTTACTAACACAGTATGCTTTTGCTGCAATTGAGCGTTATGATTATTGTACACAAACACAGAGTAGTTTTGAGGGTTTGAATGCTCTATAAATCATTTAAGGTTTTACTAGAAGCCAGGAAAAGGAAATATATCTACGAAATAAAATACTATTCCAAAAACCAATTGGAAAATTAATTCATCTCTTCAAACTCTTCTTCATTGTCATGAAAAGTCTATTACGTTTAGGAAACAAATATCCTATATGTATAGAATTTTAATGAACAATTACAGGATAAAATGCTTAAAAGCATTACTATCTGTTGACACACCTTGCATGAAAATTTGCCCTAAAGATTACTTTAATCCTCAAGTGTAATTGTGTTTCTTCTTGGTAGATAAACCTTTTAGTATGCTTATGTCAATGATTTTGTCACATTTTATATCTTTTAAAGGTGATCAAATAACTTTGAAATTGCAAAAAAAAAAGGTTTATATAACAATTTAACAGTTATTTCAATTATGTCTACGATTGCAGAATAGCTGCATGATGGTTGATTAATTATGAATTTATCCGCTCTTTAGTTCTAAGGCGTAACAATGATGCCAACTTTATGATATAGTACATTTACCTTATGAATTAAGTTTGCGTTTACACACGGCAGTTTAAATCGCCCTTTTTGGTACACTTTAGTTTTGTTTGCCCAACCCCCTTCTTATCGCTTTTGTGAACATCGGGATTAAGAGCATCGTCTACAGTGCCTCAAATGAAGAGCTTAAAAAATCTTAAACATGTGGTTAAATGGGAAAATACAAGTTTTTAAATTAAGTTTTACGGTATGTTCCCGCGATAAGATTTTATTCAAAATGGTATAAGTAAAAAATCATCTAGTCCTGTTTCTAACGAAACCAAGTTTACTGGTAGGTCAAACGGCATTGTTAACGAAAAAGCCCCATAAACTTTCGTACATTAGTTGGCTTTCAACATTGGGTTAAATGGCAGTCTACTAAGTTGTTGGTCGTATTTTGAGTAATGTTCCCACGATAGGATTTTATTCAAAACGATATCAAGTTAAAATTCATCTTCGGCTTTTTCCAATGGTACCAAGATTACTGGTAGGTCAAAAGTTATTGTTAACGAAAAAGCCCCATAAACTTTCGTACATTAGTTGGCGTTCAACATTGGGTTAAATGGCAGTCTACTGTTGTTGGTCGTATTTTGAGTAATGTTCCCACTATAGGATTTTATTCAAAACGATATCAAATTAAAATTCAAATTCATCTTCAGCTTTTTCCAATGGAACCAAGATTACTGGTAGGTCAAAAGGTATTGTTAACGAAAAAGCCCCATAAACTTTCGTACATTAGTTGGCGTTCAACATTGGGTTAAATGGCAGTCTACTAAGTTGTTGGGCGTATTTTGAGTAATGTTCCCACGATAGGATTTTATTCAAAACGATATCATATTAAAATTCATCTTCGGCTTTTTCCAATGGTACCATGATTACTGGTAGGTCAAAAGGTATTGTTAACGAAAAAGTCCCATAAACTTTCGTACATTAGTTGGCGTTCAACATTGGGTTAAATGGCAGTCTACTGTTGTTGGTCGTATTTTGAGTAATGTTCCCATGATAGGATTTTATTCAAAACGATATCAAATTAAAATTCATCTTCAGCTTTTTCCAATGGTACCAAGATTACTGGTAGGTCAAAAGGTATTGTTAACGAAAAAGCTCCATAAACTTTCGTACATTAGTTGGCGTTTAGCATTTGGTCAAATGGCAGTCTACTAAGTTTTTGATCGTATTTTGAGTAATGTTCCCACGATAGGATTTGATTCAAAACGATATCAAATAAAACTTCATCTTCAGCTTTTTCCAATGGTATTAAGATTACTGGTAGGTCAAAATGCATTGTTAACGAAAAAGCCCCATAAATTTTCGTATATTAGACGACGTTCAACATTGGGTTAAATGCTAGTCTACAAAATTTTTGGTCGTATTTTAAATCATGTTCCCACGATGGGATTTTATTCCAAATTATATCAAATTAAACTGCACCATAATATGTTTCCAACGGTACCAAGTTTACCGGTAGGTCAAAATGATATGTCATATAAAAACTATGTAAAACCTTACATCTTTTACTTTAAAATCGCCTCTGAATGCATAGAAAATATATCCAAAGCTTTAAGAAAGGAATCAATTTAGTCGCACATCTTTGGACATAAGGTTATTATGCTAAGTGGATTACCGGCATAAGATATTTCAAATACATGTGTAAAGTTTGATTGCATTTGCAGAATTAGAAATAGATATATTCTAATTTACCGCATGAATCATTCGCTTTGATTGTGCAAGACTCGAGTCAATTGCAATTCCCTATTGTCCTCTGTTCACATATCAGGGGTAGGTAAACAAAACTAAAATGTACTGTCTAAACTGCCGTGTACAATATATTAACACGCCATCTGGCATTATCATTGCATTTTAGCTCAGTAATTATATCGCTAATAAAGGCATACTCGTAAAATAAGTAATTAATTAAGTCCAACTGATTAATTGGTATTTAAGAGGTACACTAAAACGAACAATGACATGAACATTGATTATTTATCAAACGAAATGATACAGAACAATACTCTAAATGAGATATGACACCAAGAATATCGTCATGTTGATATGTAAAGGGGGCTTAGTTCCAGTGAATGATGAGAACTTGTTGCAGAAACATCACAACACTGTTCAGTAATACTATCAAATATAACTGCACTTATTGTTACTATTCCATATAGACCATGAACTGGTTTAATAATGAGAAAGCCCTCTAAACGGATTAGGAAACCATAAAAGGATATATGTAACGGTAGATTACACGAGGGTCTAATTGCTAAGAACTTACATTATATACAGTTTTACAAATATAGTCGCGCTAAGAATTTGCCAGTGTGAAATGAGCTACGGCTTCGAACGGCTTTGATGAGAATTTATTGATTAAATAATCATTTGCATAAAACGATATATCATTCTGAATTTCAGAATTCTAATAAAAAAAACAACATATATTCGATGTTATTTAAGTTAATAAATGAATAGTACGGTAAATGAGGTAGAAAAATGGAATGCTTCAAAACTGCTGTCATGTGTATACTTATTTATCCAATTTCATGTCAGGGCACAACTGGAATGCTTTTTAAAATTGAAAGAAGAAAGAGAGCCCAATCAAATATTATGGCAATAAAATATGCAGTTTCGGAAGTTGATTGCATTCTGCACTGTGCATCACTGAATAGTAAAAGATGTAATTTCAAAGATACAACTTGTGAGTTACTAAGTGACTCAGAATACAACAATATTACGCTGTCTGAAAATTTAAACTGGACATATATGTGTGAGTTTTTTTCTCATTTTGGTTTTAGCACCGCCTTTTAAGAATTCATATGCGAAAAGAGTGTTACGTTTATGAATATTACATTTTCTCAATATAAACTTAATGTAGCGTATTCGTTTTTTGTTAATTCTTTACTCATTTACTTTGTTAAAATTGTATTTGAAAGGGCTGTCTTAAACGAAAACATTTTCAAAAGTTGTTGCATAAATTTCTTCGAATAACATTTACTAGGCACATGATATTGAAACAAGATGTAACAATACCAATATACAGAATTTGCTGGACACTCAATCAAATTTCTAAAAATTTGTAAAAAAGTACAATATAAAAAATACGTATAAAAATTAATTCAACTAACGAAACATAATGCAATATAATTGCTAAATTATTAGCAAAAGCAAATACGATCCCAAATGTTTCTAAGGATACATGTTATATCAATGTAACTTAACAGATGCAGCGCAATGTGATGTAAACTCTTGTGGGGAAGGAAGAAATTGTAGCTTGACTGAAACAGGTATCTCATGCACATGTCCAAATGGATTCTTTGGTACATGGTGTCCGTTAGGTAATGAGTTTTAACAATCAAACACAGTAAATTTTTAAAAAATAGTTGATTGGTAATTGCACTGGACACAATTGTCATATTGCTACATCATTTACTGTGAATGCTTTATCGAGACCAGGTGCCTCTAAATGTTACAATTATCATAATATAATTATTGATTCACAATACATTTTACTCTTTTTATTGCACGACCTGTTAATCATAATCGGATGCAACATTAAACACACCTGAATGAAGGACAAATATGGACTCGTAAATATTAATAACGCACCACAATTTTCAAACTTATACCTTTTATGATGGTTTTATGTGCTATAGCATGTTCTGTGAACCACACCGGAAAGTGTTATGTGAGGATTGACGAATTCAGGACATGGTGGGATGCGCGTGACTACTGCATTCTCGAAGGTGGTATGCTAGCTGAAATTTGCAATTCTGAGCTCAACGATAAACTTAAGCTGATTGCAAACACAACTGGTAAATATGTAAATAATATCCGATCTTAGTTTAAAGAAAAATAGTTTGATATAAGGATATATGTATCTTAAATATCACATTAAAATATCATATTATGTTGCTTTTTTGGAATGCATCATGATAA
>LQRL01153678.1:0-12165 GCA_001703475.1 Hydroides elegans
CATGGTTAGCACGCTTCTCAGATACAAAACCATGGTGCTCAATTGCAAATATATTTTTCGATAAATACGGTGGTTTAGATTTCCTTAAACAATGTAATTACGATCTAATGTCGATTAATTCCCTACCACCATTTTATAAAAACCTAATGCTATATCTGAAGGAGATCTACCCCAATCACGAAAGTTATAATATAATATGGAATAATAAAGATATAACTATAGAAGGAAAATCAATTTTCTGGAAAACATGGAAGAATCAAGGCATTGTTTTTGTTTAGGATATTTTAGATTCAGATAATAAAATATTATCCCTTACCGACTTACATAAAAAATATGGTACTCCTATGGACATTATGAAATATAATAGTCTTGTTTCTGCCATTATTTATGCAAAAAGAAAAAGTTTAAAATATAGCACTATTAAATATAACAGCGATATTCTTATAGACTTCGAAAACATACATTTTCTTTCCCTTAATGATATTCATATACCTTTTCAATGTGGTAAATCTAAACTATTTTACAACGAATATATGCAATATTTATCTGAGAAACCAACTAGTATCGCCTACTGGCAAAACAATACTGAAGTGTCTACTAAAGAATTTATTCAAAGTTTATCTCTCGTTAGAGCTAGTTGTAAAGAAGTTAAACTAGTTGAATTCCAATATAAGGTTTTGCATAATTTTGTCAATGTTAACCGAAATTTGTTTAAATTGGGGCTTATCAATAGCCCTAAATGTGTCAATTGTGAAAATGAAGACTCCGTATTACACTATCTGTTCAGATGTGAAAACGTGAAAAAATGTATTGAACAAATTGTATACTATATTAACAGCTATATTGAGCATGAAATAACATATAATGAAAATGAATATATTTTTGGTGTAAGAGATAAAGCGGTGAATCATATTTTTATGATTATCAAATATACAATTTGGTTATTGAAAAACTTGGGTAAACCTTTAAATATAAATGCATTTCGCTTTCAATTGTATAAGCGTATAAAAGCAGACGAGTGCTATAAAGCAAAGTGTATTTTTAATTTAAAATGGAAAAAGTATTCATCTTTGTACAGTAATTTGAAAAACTCCTTCAAATAGTAATATCTTGTTACTATATGTTTTTTTTGTGTAGAAACAAAACATTATGTATGTTATGTATGTGACTTGCTTGCTATAAATTGAATTCTTGTATAAGCTATGTATGTATACACTTAATGTTGAAAAAAAGAAATAATAAAAAAAAAGACTCTATTTGATCTGTGTTTAATTCACAATGGTTAATTTTAATTTAATGAAGGCTGTATTGAAGAGCACCCCATGAGGTGTTCCTCAAAAAAGGTGTTCCTTTTCAAATTACATCCAGCTACAAACTTTCAAAAATAGCCGTCTAGCTACACGAATTTAAGGAACACCTATTTAGATTTTTGTCGATTTTTATACATTATTTCGTCAATTAAGTGTTTAATTTTATTTCAGAGATATCTAGCTTGGCATAATAAACTGAAATACAACAATAAATGGGTCATATATACCAGTTATATTTTTTCTTTATTCATAAAAGGTGTTCCTCTTATGATTCTAGCCAGCTAGAGGAGCGCAGTGAGCCCAGCTAGCTACAAAAATAGGAACACCTTTTTGTAAAAAGTATCTTTTCTAAATAATATTTCTTTTTGCATATTTCAATATTACAAGTGATTTTATACTCAAATAAACACTTTTTGAAAATTTGGTCGTGGGGTGCCCTACCTGTATTGTATATACAGCGATTAGAAACAATGAATATGTTTTTCGAATGAATATGCCTTGATTACATAAAAAATACGACGAAATACATATCGAAATACACTTTTTTCAACAATATGCGCATGTTTCTCTTTGATCATTAAGTATGATAAAGCAATCAAAAATACTAATTGACGTTACTTCTACCACCGTTTGCTTCATTCGACGCCAAGGAAGAAGAGGTAATGGATACACAAATAATAATAACACAGATCAGGATAGTGAGACGCCTAAAAGACACCAAATATCACCCACCAAACCGTTGAGAAGTCGGGTCAAAAAGACCCTGGCGGCAAAATACGGAAGACAACGGCCATGCGAAAATAAAAAAAACAGAAGATAGGCGTGTCGTCTGATATCAATAGTGAATTGAAGTCTTCGACTGATTCTTCAGATTCTTCAGTCACGTAAACTATATAGTAGATAGCTTAAAAAAGAAACTATTCTTCCTCGCCCAACTCAAGACAGCAAAAGTTACTGAAAAAGACCTCGTGTTATTCTACAAAAGTATAGTGCGGTCGAAACTAGAATACGCGGCACCAGCCTTCTCTACATCCTTACCACAAAACCTGAAAGACAAAATAGAAGCTGTACAAAAGCGAGCCATGAACATCATATACCCAAATTTAACATACGACGAAGCGATGAAATATGCAAAAATAAACACTTTAAATGAAAGAAGACTAAAAATATGTAAAACCTTTTTCAATAGCATACAAGATAGTAAAAATGTATTAAACCATCTTCTTCCAGAAAAAAAGAAGCCAAAGTTACAGTCTCAGAACCGAAAGAAAATATACGATTCTCCACTGTAATACATCGAGATTCAAAAACACACTAATACCGTTTAGTCTTTCAATAGATTTACATTTACAAACATTTTACAATAACGATTCTATAATTTATGTACACTGTATATTTTATGTATTATTCAACTCTGTATACAGCAATTGCAATTGAAATAAAACATATATCTATCTATCTATCTATCTATAGAATCTAAAACTGACTCTAGTGACACTAGTTCTGCTGAGTCGGATTTCTAAAAATCTCCATGTGATGATCGAACATCTAGAGACGGGTATCAGATGCCTGGGTCAATCGAATGTACCTTTGACGTATTACCGGCGTTTGCCAATAGTCACCAAACTCATGGACTCAGGAAAGAAAACCCAGCAGATATTGAAAAAAACACTCCTACAAAATGAAGTCCAAGAGACTGTTGGGAAAGAAATTTCAACCAATCATTTCAAAGTGTCTCAAAAAGAAGAAAAAGCTTGAGAACTGTTCTTCTCAGCGAACAAGACACAACAGGCCTTTTAGAGGGGGGCCTTGGTCGGATGATAGAGACGGGTGCAGACGACAGAGCAAAAGCTACCGTAACCCTCTTCAATGTCCAATGTAGTCAAGGAAGCACAAAAAGTCAAGGTAAAAAAACCCTTGGTGTTTTGCCATAGTCAAAGAAAACAAAACACCAATGTGTCAAAACACGACTCAAAAGAAGCATTATGAGGTGATCTGCAAAGGGGGATGGCCCAAGTGGGATTACTCCGTCAGTTCAAAGTTCGAAACGAAGTATAGTCATTAGATTTAAGGCTTCTAAATTCAACAAATCTAAGTCCAAACATTGGGGAAAGATTAAATCTGTTCTTTCAATACTGGGAAAAGTTCCATCAGACCCCGTAGTTCTGTCTTATGTTTCCGGGGTAAAATGGGAATTGGAGCGAAAACCGATTCAAAGCGGGGAACCCTGGGTACCCAGGTTCAATCAAAGGGAAATGGAAAACATGGACAAGGAGGTGCAACCAATGTAAGAGAAGAGGTCATAGAACTAACGCATCCCCTCGAGGATCATTTCGTGGGCAAACTCTTTTTAAGAGAAAAATGGAGCGAGGGTTAAGGCCAGTGTTCAATCTCGAACCACTGAACAAATTCATAACCTATCATCATTTTAAGATAGAAACGATGGGGGATATTAAAGACATAATCAGACCTGGGGATTTCATGGTGAAATTGGAAACTAAGGGACACTTTCTTTTCAGTTCCGATTTGAGAAGGTCACAGGAAATACCTTAGGTTTTATTGGAGAGGGAAACTCTATTGATATCTAGCAATGGCGAGTCTTTACCAAAAAACTGAAGCCCATGATAAACTTCTTTCGCAGAATGGTAATGATGCTAATGATTGTTTTGGACGACCTCATTTTAGTCAAATGAAATCCCTAGGAATTGATGAGAGACTTGAAAACGATAGTATGGGTATTCGAGAACGTAGGGTTCCTCATAAATTGGGAGAAAATAGTTCCCAGTTACAGGATAGAATATCTAGGCTTCCTTATCGATTCGTTAAAAATGCTGATAGCCTAACCAGATTAAAAGTTGACGAAGGACATTCAGGAATGTCAAGATGCAATGCAACAGAAATCCATAACTGTTCGAGTACTTGTGAGTCTCAATGGGAAAAACTAACGTCATGTATGTAAGCCGTAGTACAAGCCCCGTTACGCTACCGACATTTTCAAATGCTGAGATTGAAGAGTCTATTACAAGGTCAAAATTACGAAAAGGAGATAGTTTTGAACCAAGAATGCAAATTCGAAATTGAATGGGTGGATCAGATCCGTACAGACTATCAATGGGTGATCTCTAGAGCCGAAGAAGGTAGAAATTTAGATTTCGAGCGACGCCTCAAACACCGGATGGGGGGCCTGGTCGGATGAACTTTAGATACAACGAGTATGGACACCCGATGAGTAACTCTGGTACATAATGCAAAGGAGCTGAAAGCGAGGCTCATGGCAATCAAAGAATTCATAAAATCAATAAGAGTCACACATGTGATCGTACTTATGTACAACGTGACGGCGGTATCTAAATCGACAGAAATCGAGTCCACCATTTATCTTACTGTTGGGAAAAACGAAACAAATTTATAAATATTGCCTGGAAAATAATCTGACAATCACAGTCTTATACCTCCCGAAATCGGAACCAAACCACGGATTCATTTTTGAGACAGAAACAAGATTCAAGTGACTGGATGCAAAACAAGGAAATTTTCAGACAGATATAAACAAAAGATCAAAAACACCTAGATATAGACATATTCGAGACACGGACAAATTCACAACTCACAAGTATGTGAGCTGGAATCGAGGAACGAAGGCCATTACAATAGACAGTTTGAAGATAAGCTTACTGAGGTGACATGCGTTTGCACCTTTCTGTCTAATAGGGAGAATGCTACACAAGGTATGGAGAGAAAGAGCGACAATTATTATGACAGCGCCAATTTGGCCAACACATACAATGTACCCGATATTTTTGAAACTCTGCATTCAGGAGCCAATTTTATTGTCACAAAAGAAGAAGTTATAGTGAACCCGGAGGGGATAGAACATCCGTTAGTAGATAACCGATCTTTAAAGATGGCGGCTTGGATTGTGTCCTGAATAAAGCCTTTGCAGGGGTATTTTTCTGCAGACTCAGCCAATCTGCTAATGGACAAATGGGGCGATGGTACAAAAGGATTCTATGAGCCCTCCTGGAGGAAGTTGACTAGCTGGGCTCGTGCGAGACAGATTGGTCTATTTCGAACACATATGTCAGACATAGAAAATTTTCTCAGTGCAATGCATCGCGAAGGAAGGGATTATGGTAAGATAAATGGTGCCAGGCAGAAAATTCTGCGTTTCATCTTCAGCTTGAAAATGTTCAGTAGGTGAGTATTAAGATGTATACGGGATTGTCGCGGGAATCTTCAAAACAAACCCGCCACGCACGAAATATTCCGAATTCTGGGATGTACAAACCGTGTTTATATATCTCAAGACTAGGTCAAAATGACCTATATTTATTGAGGGATTTGTGCATGAAAGTGGCAATATCATAAGCACTAGCAATAGCAAGTGGGTCATCAGATCTGTCTTAGATACCACGTTCATGACAACAGTTTTACGTTTTTGTGTAAGACAAATAAGTAAGAGCAGGGAAAAAGGAACAACCGCCACTAAATTATATAGTTAGAAAACGATTTTGAGCCTTGTCTAGTAACTTGCGTAGTGGAGTATCTGGCACGAACCAGTGAACTGCAGCCAGATGGGGAAAATATTCTTTTTCTGTGATAGGTAGCTCTCTGTCAAGCCGTAGTCTTGATTACAATTGCGGGCCGGCTTAAGACGATACTGGGCAGGGTAGGAATTGACACGACCGTTTGGCCAGGACACTCCACAAGGGGGCCAGTGCATCAAAAGTGGTCAATGCAGGGATCCCTACCAAATGATATTAAAACAGCTTGTTGGAAAGGCGTGGGTAGTTTTCAAAAGTATTACAAGAAACTGGTTTTGGCCGACAAGGCCAGAATCGATTACACAAAGGTGGTACTTAGATAGATGGTGAGTAACTTTTGATATGCAGGTATTACATCTAGACTGGTGACTCGACATACAATTGAAAATTTTATGAGCACCCGTAGGCCGCGATATTAAATTGAGATTTTAAAAGGGAAAACTGTCTAGATATGATAACGCTCCCCCACCACATTCGTGCATTGCGTTTCACCTGATTTAAGAGGTACTTAAGGTTGTTTTATGATTGTTGATAAGCGAAGAGAAAAATGATATATGAAATGCATTAAATGGTATATTACTTATTGGATAACGGGATTAGGAGACATATAATATTATAACTGGAACGTGTTTGCTCAAAGATAGCTGTTTTATTGAGATTTTGTTACTATGTTACATGCCCCAGAACGACCATCGTGATCGTCGTCGAGGAGGTCTTCGTGATGGCTATCGAGTCCCGAACCGAGGCGACAACAACGGCCGAAGATGGCGACGCCTGAAGCCGAAGGACCGTCCGACGGATTTCGTGTAAGCGAGGATGTGCTCGCCATAGTCGTAGTGTATAACATATTTATTTGTTTATGCACGAACGTCAAAATTGTCGATTCAGACTTTTTTGTGGCTTTAAATCGCGTTGTAGCGCTTCGATTTGGATAGCAGGATAAAGCACAAAAGCGTTATATATTTGTTTTATTGGTGTTATTGCACCAAAGCCATCCCGGAAAAGGAAGTGGTTGTAAAGGTGGCTTTTGAGTGTAGCATAATACGGATAATTAAGTTATTATATCTAGACCGTTTCCCTTTATGAAATCTCAATTTAATATTAAGGCCCACGGCCGCTCATAAATTTTTCAGTTTTTCTGTGTTCATTTGAGCATTAAATAACTTAAGATATGTTAACATAACGTAAATATAAAACATTAAAATATACAAATAATAATATCTAAAACAAATTAACAACATGTGATTGATTGTCAATCTGTGTGAATGAGCTCGGTGCTTTCCTCGAGCTAGCTAGAATGAGGGAAGAACAACTTTTTAACAATTTACATTCGAAATAAACAGCCATCATTCACTCATATTTCCATTCATCATAACTCGCATTATACCTCTGAACAACCAAATCAAAATTTCCGAAAAATGTATAGAATATAGGTATTTGTTTTAAAAAAACTGTACATTAAATGGGCGATTAAAGCAGATCGTGGCTAATAAAGTGGCTTAATTATTAAGTCAAGGTTGGGCAGAATATAATTCGAAACTTTTTGAACAAAATCCGACGCAAACAATTATAACACTGGTTGAACTGTTTATTTGGATATATATTGCAATCAAAAAGTCATATGTAAACTTTAAAACAAAAAAATTGCAAAAAAAACGTAAAATTATAACATTGGGTCACGTGACAAAATTCAGCTAGATAAGCCAGCTTCCATCTGACTGACATTCTGACTTACTTTGGTTAACTGGCTGACAATAAAGAAAAGCGTTTTTGGCTGACTTGGCCTTAATTGCTGACTTGGCCGAAATGGCTGACGATAAAGAAACACGACCAATGATAAGACAGCAGGTTTTTTTTTTAAGACCAGTCAGGTTTTCCTGTCCGTATGCGAATGCAGATACGAAAACCCCACGGATTTGTTTGACCAGGGGGTTTAACGACCGTAACACCGGTAGTGATTATTTTTTTTAACTCGTATCATTTTGCTTAAAATCTTGTTTGAATTCCAGTTTTATTGTCCGTATGGCTCTCAAAAAAGTCCTTGCTGTGACTAGCTGCTGTCAAGTTTTCAAGATTTTGATTTATATCAGTCTGTTTATCTATGAATTTATAGTAATACTATAAATTATTGAAGGAAAAAGCTTTATGATATACAACATAATATTGACAGAATAATTCACTCTTTACGCAAAAATCAATTAAAACCTATTATCGCCCAGCGTCTCAATTTTTCCCGGCATCGCATTCAGATATTTTTAGTCTTTACAAAGGAACCTATGTGACAAATGAAACGCTATGTACAAATGAGACAAATCTAGAGTTTAATATATCTCAGGTTAATTATTAAATCATGTTGCCAACAATAACGCGTATAATTTGTTGTTTTATACGATACGGTAATTTGTAAATCAATACGGTACTTTGTTTCTTAATTTTGAATGAATATTTGCTTGAATATCATCAGGGCTGCATCTACCCCTGCGGGATTGCGGGATTCCCGCAGTTTCAGAAAAAAATCCCGCAGTTTTCAGAAAAAGGTGCGGGATTTATCCCGCACTTTGAGAAGAAATCCCGCACTAATTCGAATCAAGTGCGGGATTTTTAGAAACAGAAATCATTTTTTCTCGATTAAAAACGAAAGTTATTGGCTTATAGGTATGATCTGTATTTGTGTGGATGTAAATTAAGCTTTGAACTAACTGGTCAAATTTTGACGTGTAAAGGAGAAATATTGCCTTTGGTTTCACCTTATTATACCTCTTCAATAAGAACCAGGGTGACCAGCGTCCGAGAAAATCAGAATTCAAAATTTGATTTGAATTGCAAATCATGGAAAATCGACCAATTTGGGAATATCAGAAAAAGCCCAGGGAATTTCATTTTAGATCAGGGAAAAAAATCAGGGAATTTCGTTATATTTATTATTTGTTATTTTTATTGAATGCTTTAAAAAATTCGCTCGCGCCTTCGGCGCTCGCATACTGTTTGATGGTCTTTATTTTTTTTTTTGGCTCGCGACTCCGGCGCTCGGAGCCTCGGATATAAACTAACTATTATTATTGTAAGAACCAGTTAAGGCCAGTATTAATTTGGTTTAGGAAAAACAAGGAAATCGATACGGATTGGTCACCCGGAAAAAGTGGAAATTTAAGTGTTGATCAAAAATAGTGTGTTTTGGGTCAAACTGAAATTCCAGCACAAAAATTCCAAAATCCCGCATTTTTATGAGTAAGGTGCGGGATTTCCCGCACTTTTTCGAATTTGCAGATACAGCCCTGTATCATTTTCCAACAATACCGCGAATATTTGTAACATTCATACGAATTTCCCTATGTTTGCCTTATTCGTTAAATAACAGGGTTATAGACTGCGTTCGATAAAAATGTCAATCATGAGCATTAATAAACATTACATTTTTGCGACATAAAAAAAAACATGTATCCGGTAATTCGATTGAAGGTTAATGTTTAAAATTATTATATTTACGATCATGATGACGATGAAACATATATTTGAATTTAATTATGAAAATGAATTGTAATGGAGTTGAACATGAAATGTTGACGTTTAAAACAAAAAGTTAAAGTGTGTCCTTGACCGAATCTGATCCATTTTAAATGATATTTTTCAAAACCAATGGTATTTAACTGGAAATTTCTAGATTTTATCAATCACCACCATAAGCTAAGCAAACCGATTAATGATTTTTTTTAGGCCCCAACCCAAAAGGTTGGGGGCCTATAGGTTTGGGGTGTCCGTCCGTCCGTCCGTCTGTCCGTCTGTCCGTCTGTCTGTCCGTCATACTTTTTTGTACGGGCTAGAACTTTTGAACGGAAGGTCATAGAGACTTGGTTATAGGCTCAAATGAAAGGTCTTGGTCCGTAGATGTGCCTTTTGACCATTTCGGTCAAAAACACCCTACCGGAAGTGGTCAAATTGGCCAAAATAGCCAAAATAGCGGGTTTTTCAAGACTTGAGCTTGTACGGGCTAGAACTTTTGAACGGAAGGTCATAGATACTTCTGAAATACTCGAAAACGACTTTGAAGCGTTGGGGCCTGTTCGTGTTCACTGAATACTTGTTTTTTATAAATGACACTTTAATTTTGATATTTTGTTTATTTTTCTAACAATTACTTCATTTTTCTTTGTGATCATGTGATGCGCAATAATGTAACAATTTCATACTTGAGTTTTATCTGTTTATTCAAAAGAAGACACCAGTTTGATTGACATCCGCATTAATGTAACTTCCAAACATTCAAGCAAATAATACCGTATCCGGTTCACATTCACGCAAACATTATCTCAAAAGCACGTATGAAATAATAATTTTGAAGAAATATTGTTAAAAAATGAGGATATTTAAGAATTTGATCTTGATCTGAATAACTAGTAAGTATATAGTTTAAAATCATTATTCTAATAGGAGATATGTACTAATTTTTTGACATTTGCATAAACAAAATTCGCATTATTGTCAGAATTTATATTTATTATTAATTTCCTAAACAGAGTTTCGAATTACCAAGAAATAAAAATTCAATCCAAGTTAAGAGAATTTTTTTTACATTCAAAAGAATATTTGAACCATTAATGCGGATTTATTTGCGAAAAAGCAAATAATTTTTCATTCAAGCAAATTGAATTCCCGATACGCGTAAATGTTGAAATACGCCGGATTGGGGGTAACAAATCACGTTGATTTTATGCTTAAAATAAATCTTATCTTAAAATTAAATATGTTTAAATGTATTATACACGAGTACGTTTGAATATCGTTCCTCAAATAATTTGACACACAATCTTGATTTTGATTTGAAATTCGTCTCATTTGTACATAGTTAAAAATACACATGGCATCCCTTGTATATGTGGCAGCGAAACTTTATGCGAAACTATAGTTTCGCTGGCGAAAGATTATTTTTTTCTGAGAACAAATAGTCTATCTAAGATACTTTAACAGTCATCACTTAGGATTTGGCCTCAAATAATTATGTTTCATGTAACATTTGATCAAATTATTACGGAGGATTATCCGTGAGTTGAGTCACGAATTGAACTTGGCGATTAATCGGCTTATTATCCCCCGTGAAAACGAGGGGATATAGGGTTGAGCTTGTCCGTCTGTCTGTCTGTCTGTCTGTCCGTCCGTCCGTCTGTCTGTCCCGCTTGATATAGGGTACTTTGTGCACGCGAGTTGGGTATGAAGGAGTTGAGCTAGAGCTTTTAAATTTTATACACGTATAAACCAAGGTCTGAAGTCGTGCCTCGTCAAGGTTTTATCTCGATCGTTTGTCGATTCTGGAGCACTTTGAAAATTGTCGATTTTAAACTTTTTTTTCAGATGCCAAGTACTTTGTGCATGCGAGTTTGGTTTGAAGCAATTGAGCTAGAGGTTTCAAATTTTATACACGCATAAACCAAGGTCTGAAGTCGTGCCTCGTCAAGGTTTTATCTCGATCGGTTGAAAATTGTCGATTTTAAACTTCTTTTTCAGATGCCAAGTACTTTGTGCATGCGAGTTTGGTTTGAAGCAATTGAGCTAGAGGTTTCAAATTTTATACACGCATAAACCAAGGTCTGAAGTCGTGCCTCGTCAAGGTTTTATCTCGATCGATTGAAAATTGTCGATTCTGGAGCACTTTGAAAATTGTCGATTTTAAACTTGTTATTTTCAGATGCCAAGCACTTTGTGCACGCGAGTTTGGTATGAAGGAGTTGAGCTAGAGCTTTCAAATTTTATACACGTATAAACCAGGGTCTGAAGTCGTGCCACGTCAAGGTTTTATCTCGATCGGTTGAAAATGGTCGATTCTGGAGCACTTTGAAAATTGTCGATTTTAAACTTGTTATTTTCAGATGCCAAGCACTTTGTGCACGCGAGTTTGGTATGAAGGAGTTGAGCTAGAGCTTTCAAATTTGATACACATATAAGCCAAGGTCTGAAGTCGTGCCTCGTCAAGGTTTTATCTCGATCGGTTGAAAATTGTCGATTTTAAACAAATTCTCAGATGCCAAGCACTGTGTGCACGCGGGTGTGGTCTCAATCAATTAAGCTAGACATTTCATATTTTATTCTCGTATAAACCGAGGTCTGAAGTCGTGCCTCGTCAAGGTTTTATCTTGATCGGTTGAAAATTGTCGATTCGGGAACACTTTGAGAATTGTCGATTTTAGTATTTTCACCCGAAGTTTAGTACTTTGTGCAGGCGAGTGTGGTATGAAGGAATCGAGCCAGAGATTTTTAATTTAATACACATATAAACCAAGGTTTGAAGTCGTGCCTCATCATAGTGTCATCTTGATCGG
>LQRL01153678.1:14014-26625 GCA_001703475.1 Hydroides elegans
ATGGAGCATGGGACTGCAGCATGTGTACGTTTCGAAACCCAAGCGCCAGTCGACAGTGCCGCATGTGCGAGAGTGGTCGTGGAACCGTGACTCGGTGAGCGGTGGGCTTGTGTAATATAAATAAAAACGTATCTCTAGCAACGCGGTTCAGTGGGAACAAATATGTTAAAGAATTTTTGCTTTGTAAACTTGTAAGCCTATCTTACACAAGTTTTGATAGAATTTATTGATAATTAAATTGCTTATTGTCTTGTGTTTTTTATCCACGTTTATTCGGGACGTAGCTTGGAATTCTGAAGATATCATGAAATTACGATATTCCACCGGACCGACATTCAAGGTACTTTGTCGGTCCGTTGGATTTTTAGCCAATGAAATGGGCTTTCCGCCGGAGCTTTTCAAGCCCTTGTTTTTTTTTCAATTTACAAGATCAACCAATTTTGTCGGCCTGACTGAATTTTTGTCGCACCGACGCTTTTCATATTCCTTGTTCTTGTCAATTACGAAAGCGTTTTTCGTTCAGTGTTTTTGATTGATTAGCAAACATAAATTAATTTCCTTCACTCTTATGCTCAGGAAATCTCGCAAAGTGGCGCCGGTTCTCGCTCAGGAAACCGCACTGCAGCTGTGTAGCCCTACACGTCGTCGAAGTGGCAGACCGAAAGCAACATCGCCGCCTCAGCGCGCAGCAAGGAAGGATCAAGCCCGTGTTTCATCGGAAGGTGGGTGATTCGAAGCTTGGTTCGCGCTGAGTTGACAATTATGTTGTTTGTGCATAAAATGCTTCGATTTCGTCTAATGGCAAATTACATAAGTATTTACCACACATTGTTTTCGCTAAACATTATGGTCAAGTGATTGTGTTGATGTTATGAGAAACATAATGCTTAAAATATATCATTCATGACATTGTATCATACGCAAGCGGCCATTCATGATATTTTAATGATTAAGTATGTAGGATAATATTTTGTGACATTTTGAGCTTTGTTGGAGTTTTAAAATCTGTTCAACAAGAAATATTTTTACTATTTGAAAAGTAGGTCCCTCACTATATTGTATCAGGCTAAATGATATGTTGTAGAAAATAAAAATCATCGAAACCCACATGTTCATAGTGTCTGTTCCATGTAGATGAAAGTGAATTTCATTAAAAGCATATTTTACATTGCAAGTTGTTTGATGTTTCCATCAATAGAGAGTCTGTTGGCTTCAAATCATTGAGAAACCCTTATCACAATTGTCATATTTCACTTTCCTTGTGCATATTAACATTTCATAATTAACAATCGCCCTCAATAGAAACCCATCTTTATTATTATGTTCGTTAGGTCCAATGAGCACTCATGGAACAAACACCAACGATGCTGGCCCACAATCGCCACCACAAAGCCAACCACTGTCGCCTACTCGTTCATCATTTGAGAAGCCTCAGCGACATATTCCTCTTCTCATATTTGGTACTTTTTTATTCATTTTGTAACATTATGCGACTCGAATAAGTGTAGTGGAAATAAGTAAAGTAACAAATGATATAGTACATTTTGCAAAACATACAAAGAATAACCCTTGACAGTCGCTTGGTTCATTTACAAAGGTGTCCTTAAAAGATTAACAGTCATATGCCATATTTATTAACTGAAAGTTGTACATTTAATGGCTTAATCATGCATATAACACATGAAACACTTTCTAAATTCAATACTGAACTGGACACAAATTCTCCGCTCCATTTTAGTTTAACCTGTAACCCTTCAAACCAATCATTGAATGTAAATGGGTGGGGAAAAGCGTTAGTTTAAGGTTAAGATTGAAGCCCAGAATAAGGGTCCTGATTATATGCATATGAAGCTACTATCTTCTTTCTTTCTTTCCCGACACACCAAGGTAACACAGTAACCGCTATTCATCAGAGAGACAACTCACCACCACAAACCGATGAAATGGGTATTCCAGCAGATCACTCAGCGGCATCCGTTGCAGATATTGGCGAAAAAATGACAAATAGAGAGCGACAAGGTGTTTGGTTTGGCCAGACTGTAGACCATCAACACATGCAAAGCCAACCGATCGAGTCCATACAACACGATTCGCAACGAAATCAGCAGCAAAAGGCGACCGTATCTACTTTAGATCAACCAGAAATAGCTGATAATGCGATTCAAGAAGGTGGGCCTAAAGACAGGCCTAGAGTTAGTTTTGACCAGAGTAGCATTCGAACTGATAAAAGCTGCCACACTGATCTATCACCCGTAAGAGTGAGACGAAAAAACAGGCGAGTATTGCCTTCTTTTGATGAACCTGGGCCCCATCGCGATTCAGATATATCGCCGATTAGAGAAAACATACAAGCGATTACACAGCCATCTCATAATGTTTCCAAATCAGATGTTAGCGTATCCGATATATCAGCTAAACGAGCAAATACACAAACACAAAATCCTCCCAATCATCCAATGAAACCGAACGTATGCGGGGCAAATGTATCTACTAACACATCGAAAAAGCCAAAATCTAGTCAACCGTTCGGGTTGCCTGCGGAACGCGGCGATAACGAACCAGTAATCAAACAAACCACCCAAATAATTAGCCGATCATTTGGTGTGTGTCCCGAACCGAAAAGTCGCGATTCCAGGAGTAAATCAACCACCCCAAGAAAAACACCAATAAGAACCAATCAGGTCAAAGAGCTATCGCCTCAACTAGATGTTTGCGAACCCAAAATACCAATGACACATGCAAATACGCAAATGACTCATCGGTCAATTGGTAATAGCGTTAATACCGACTCTGCTATACCACGAGTGACACAACAGCTTAGTAGATCATCAGATTTGTTTAACGAACCCGACGGTAGTGATAACAATTTATCCGCGATTCCACCACCACAAAATATGCAACGAAGTAGCCCAGTTTTGCCCATATATACCGGACCAAGCAATACACATTGCAATGAATCACCGATGACAAGCTACTCACTAACAGTTATTCAACCATTAGGGTTGATTGCCGAGCCCAGGCGTGGAAACGAATCCAAAGTTCCGGTCATCCCACAAAATATGGAAGCAACTAGTAGGTCATTACCTTCGATTTCCAGTTTGGGAATTCAGGACGCTTTTCGGGACAGAGAACTCATTTCCGGTACGTCGCATCAATACTATGGACCACTTGGGTTACCTCAACATAACCAGCTATCTATTCCTGAGTGTATCAGCTCTCCGATAGTATCGCCATCGCAGCAGGTAATAAACCCCGTTCATATTGCACCACTCGAGGGTGTATTGCCTCAACGAAATCAACCAACTGTAACTGGATGCACCCAGTTTGATCCGATAACACCGCCACCGCCTGTAAACCCCATCAATATTACACCTAGCATCACCCCGGGAACTGAACTGAACCAGACCCCTGGATACATCAGTATCAATCAAATTACGCTGCCGTCAGCGATAAACCCCATCAATGTTACGCCTAGTGGTAGCTTGAGAATTGACACGGAAGGGAGGACAGAAAGGATAAATGAACCACTTGGGCTGTCTCAACTGAACCAGCCCCCTGCATACAGAAGTATCAATCCGGGAGCACCGCAATCGGTTATAAATCCCATCAATGCTACGCCTAACGCCACCGCTGGTTTATTCGGCAGAAGAAGAACTGAACCAAACGAGATGATTCTCGGTTCGTCCTCCACTTCAGATGATTGTCAAATCACATACATGTCGAGCGAACAACATCGACTACCGAATTCAAAAGGAGACCATCGATCGTCGAGTGCAAAACGTATCCATAGCCGTCGAAAGTGGATGAAAACGAAGAGAAAACTTGATTTTCCCACTCATATTGACCACAGGCGGCCAATGTCTACTGATCATCGTTCTTCTATGTCACTTGTCACACCCCAAATGGCCCGAGAGTTTGTAGCCTGCGATAAGGCTCGAAAACGGGAGCGCCACCCTGCTGTCCTTAAAAGAGAGTTGAAGGCAAAGCATAAATTTGGTAATCGGGAGCCTTGTGATGTGGTTCAAAAACGGGAGCGACACCCTGCTGCCCTAAAAAAAGAAAGGACATCAAGGCATAGGTTTGATAATCGGGAGCGTGCTTCCATGGGGGCCTCAGCAAAGATAAGGGAGAATAAACAGTCATCGGTTAAAAATAGAAAGGCCATGTCAACCGTAAATCAAAATAGCCAAGTTTCTGGCAGGGTTGTGTCGAAGGACAATCAAGGTCATATTCGCAAATCACGGTCACATTCGAGTCATAAACAGATTGAGTCCATTCAAGACCCAGCCTTTTGCGACTTATCCTCTAGCTCATCCATTTCATCTCAATCGGACTGCTGTATTGTAGATGACCCGACCAATGATATAGACTCTCAAACTCCTCAAATTCCACCGCCGCTTTCATTCAGCCAACGACAAGCGTTAGGTATTGTTGATCCCTGTCAGCCTATACCTAGCTGCATAGACTCTCAACATTATCAAATTCCACCGCCACTTTCATATAGTCAACGGCAAGCACTGGGTCTTGTTGATCCTTATCAACCAGTTCCTAGTTACCATGACTCCGAGCCGTTCTCTTTTCATGTCTACGCCGACCTTTTGAACCGCCCGCCCATTGTCATTCAACCGATTTCTGATCATGAGGATAACGTTGCAATGAGAGGGCTTGCCGTTTCTGATTATAATGATGGAACCAGTCAGTCTTACCATGATGATGTGATTCAAGGTGATTCGCATACACGCATTCGGTGTCCCATTGTATCTGCGTCAAACGATAACGTTGTTATCTGGGAGCCTGTCTATAATGAGACGACACCACGCGTCACTGGGTGTCCAACTGCTACTGCTTCAAATGATGATGGTATAATACAAAGCCAGCTAAATGCACCAGAAACGGCTCCTATAAATGCGGATTCTGAAATATGCGATATGCAGACTTTGACCAATGCAGAGCAAGGAATCAGTAGCAGTGATTCAGATGACAGTATGCATGAAGATTCGTCTGCAACCATTGATGTTGAGGTATTGAAAGTTTAATTCTTCAGAGAATTATTAATAATTAATATATCATTAAAGTTACTGTAATAAAAAATTGCAATAGTTTCAAACTTATTTTTAATCTAACTTAACTAAACCATTTGATAAAAAATAGTGATACCACAATGGCACATTGAGTGAAAAAGTGGACGGTTGACGATATCGATAAAGTATGCAGTCCTGAGTATAATTGGGCATACGGGCATATACAACAACAATTTTAACAATAGTTTGTGTCAAAAAGTTGATGCCGCATACGTGATAATGCAATATAAACTTCTCAAAGAATTATGTCTAATATCTTTAATTATACAACAGGTATCTCCTACACGCGAAATCAACGCAGATGAACCGTCCAATCAAAGCGGTTCAACCTTGAATGTTCCTATCTCGAATGCAACACAGGATACAGAACCAATTCCAGCAAATCAAACGCCCCCAACTTCGAATAAAGACTCAGAATCACAAACAGAACAAGACCCATATTCTTCTGATACATTGCCCCCATCACCACCGGGCAACGTGTCCCCGCAGCCGGACGAACTGCCCCCTTTGCCGGACGAAATGGCATCGTTGCCGGACAGAATACCCCCATCTCCGGACAAAGGACCCGTACTACCGGACAACGTACCCCCTTGTCAAGAGAATGCTTTTTCGTTGCCGGACAAAATACCCCAATATCCGGGCAAAGTGCCCTCATCACCGGACACTGAACCTCTTTCTCCGGATAAAGAGCCCTCACCGCCACCGGCGTCAGATAACAAAGATGAGGGCTCTTCCAGCGATTTTTCTCTTCCTCCGCTCAGTGATATCTACTGTTCCAACATTGATACTGAAAGACCCGCTGTCAACGAGAAGATGAAAGAAAACGATGGTCAGCCATTAATGGTGAGCATGGATAAACATCGAGTACGGCCTTAAAAAATAATGTATTCAAGTCCAAAAATTACAACTTATGAAATAAAGATTTTTTTTTACCCAGAGCTTAAAATAAAATAGATATTGTTTTAGCACGCCCCGTTAGCATGGTTATGATTTACATGTGCATATGTTCACTTTACCTTTTATAAATAATTATTTATTTAATTATTTATATAAGTTGAATCCAGTTTTTTTGTAATAGGATGAGGCAATGAAAACAACCATAACCCTATCTGGCCTCTCCCTCACATCGCAAACTCCACCTCAAGTCAGCCAAAGCCCTCCAACCTTGGATCCTGCAATAATGGAACACAGTTCTGAAAATGCAAGAAACGAAGAAAGCATAGTAAAGGAGTTGGAGACCCCACTTGTGCAACCACTCGAAGGTGACATGACTTTGGATAGTTCATCGACGCAGAACTATTCTGAGATGGATATTGCTGATCTATCGCAGGTAGAACTGGTGTTTGAACTTTATTTTTCCCATTTTTTTTTCATAAAATGGAAAATGAACCTTGACAGATATAAAAGTGTTGATATATTATAACATATTACATACATGTTGAACAATGAGCTTGATAAGGTAACTTTGACGGATTTTGAAATTCGAACTATTTATGGCTTGATTATCTTTCGACTATTTTGGTAATTTCATAAAATATAAAACTTCGATTTGTCATTTGCACACTGTTGGAGAGAGCATGTTTATTCGACTTTCACATACAATCGCTAGGATCGGTCCTTATCACAGGGATTGATCATTATGCATGTTTAATTCCTCAAATGTATCACGAACGATAAAATCAAAAATACAAATATAAATAACTTGCTTCAGGACCAAGACACCAAGGTAGTCCCTCTTAATTCCGAACCGCATTCACCAGCCTCCTTTACCCGCCCACCCACACCATATCCACACTTAGCACCTAGTTCAGATGGAACAGATTCGGCGCCCTCAAAAGAGAATAATGAGAAAGAGGATATTGAATTGGCCAAGGGGTCTCCTATCCGCGATGTACAAAATAGTGAGCCGTCGGAGGGGTCTCTGCTTCGTGATAGTCAAGACACTGCAATGGACAACGGGTCTTCTACCCGTGAAGACCATGCTATTGAGTTTGGCAAAGGGCCTCCGGTCCCTGAATTTCAGGATAGTGAGTTGACCAAGGGGTGTCCTAGCCTTGATGCACCAAATACTGTTCCTCCCTGTGACATGCATCAAACAGAGTTGGCCAAGGGGTCTTCCAACCGGGATGTACAAAATATTGAAATTGCCAAGGGGTCTCTTATCCATGATGTTCGGGATAATGAGTTGACCAAGGGGTCTCAATATATTGAAATGGCTAAGGGGCCTCTTATCCGTGATGTTCGGGAAAGTGAGTTGACCAAGGGGACTCCGTTTGGTAAATTTCCAGATACTGAATTGACCCAGAGATCTCCTTTCCGCGATATTCATGAAACTGAGTTGACCCAGGGATCTCCCGTCCGCGACAATCAAGAGACTGAGATGGCAAGGGGTACTCCGACCCAGCTAGCTATTCAAGATTCTGAAATGACCGGGTTTCCTTTCCTTGATGTGCAAAATACTAAATCGACCAAGGGGTCTCCTATCCACGGTGTACAAAATACTGAAATAGCAATGGGGTCTTCATTCCTCAATAGTCAGGAAACTGAAAAGGCAAAGGGGTCAACAATTCGCGATAATCGACAAACTGAGATGACTCAGGGGTCTCCTATCCGCGATATCCAAAATACTGAATTTACAAAAGGGCCTCATATCTACGATGTACATCACACAGATTTGAGCAAGGGATCTTATTCCCGTGATATTGAGGAAACGGAAATGACCAAGGAAACTGAGTTGACCAATGAGTCCCCATCCCACGATATTCACCAAACTGAGGTGTCCAAGGGATTTGATTGTCCTGATATCAATCAAACCGAGTTCCCCCAGCAGTCTCCCTTCCCCAGTATTATGGGGTCTCCTATCCGCGATGTACAAAATACTGAGTCGGCCCAGGGGTCTCCTATCCGCGACAATCAATATGATTTTTTGACGAATACTGATGGGTCACCCAATGGCTCTCCAGAGAATAACGATATCCTTGCGGGACTTTCCGATTCTGACCCTTCGTTTAGTGGTGAAGAACAATTGAGCCCCGAGTCTAAAGAAAAGCTGTGAGTTTGTTTTCACAATATTTACCATTGCATGCATTTCGTATGAATACGCGTATGAATACGATTTTATTAATGCATGACAGAGGTATCCAATTATTAATAAATCATACGTTTCATAGGAAATATATCATTTTTTTAAATGAATTGAAAACCATATAATTGAAACTTACTGTGAAATATAAAAGTCATCACACATCAAGGTTAACAATTTTGAATCAAGAATACAGAGGATTTTATATTATGATTTAAACTTGGTTCATCCCATACAGAACTGTGGCGGCCGACAGAAGTCTTCGCCAGAAACAAGCGGGTGTCTGGTCGTGTGCCGCGTGTACCTTTCGGAACCATGGCGCCGAATGGACCTGTACTCTATGTGGTAGCCAACGCGGTGGTAAACTGCATTGGTAAGTCTCCTCAAATATCACTTGTTATTAATTATTCCGTGCACTTAAAATAAAGTAAGATTTTGTCGTATTGCATGGACCAGGAGTCAGATGAAATGTCTTAAATCTGAGTGTTAAAGGTACTTTATTAGGTAAGTAATTTTATGTGCATTGTTTAACGGGTTGCATTGCACATAGGCCATATGCTTGAGCAGTTGAGGGCTACTTTGTTAAATTAGAAATGCTATTCATCCGTTTTTTGAGCTTTATAATTCACATAGAACAAGAAGCCGAGATATTCTACACATTTATGAAACTGTTAAATACTTATTTATTTTCACTTTTTACCTGTAACTGTATTACTTTGCAGGACAATTCAAAAGGGACAGCAAGAGATATTGAAAGACATCACAACTGATAAGAAGCCTTTGCACAAACCTTCCGAGGAAAGGCCTGCAGATTTCGAGTATTCTCCTATACCAAGAGAAGCGACAGAACTACCTGACGCAATTGCCGACGAAGCGAATATCCTGAATGATCAGCAAGACCAAGAAGCAGGTATAGCTGCAGAAGAACTCGAGGGCATGGACTTCTTAAGTGGAAACACTGGCATGACAACCGAAGACTTGACCTTAGCAACCGAGAAAACTGACAGTATACCCGATGAAACGACCACGGGAATCGACATGGAAAGGGATATTGTTAGCAAGGGAATCAGCATGGACACAGATGAATCGCTGACAAATACCAAGGAACCCGCCATGGTAACGGTTTTCGAAACTAAAGAGAGCAGTGCCTTGGCATGTATGAACTCGACCATTGTATCTAAGGCAACGACAACGGGTGTGGTTTCTAAGGATTCAGATTCGTCGGCTAAAAGATCGGACTCAGTTACAGAGATAGAGGGCATGTTAGTCCATGAAGAGAAAATGGTTCAAGCCGAAGATGTTGGCCCGATTGCAGGAATGGACTTAGAAGATGGGAAAAAAGGATCGCAAAGTCCCGATTTGGTCTCCAAAATAAACGATATCAAATCTTCTGAAGAGCCGCAAGTCCAAGAAAAGAGCAACGTAGAGAAAGTTATAGACTCAATAGCGGAGCGCTCTGACTTTAATACAAACGGATCGACAGAAAGCGACACAAGTCTACCAGATATTTCCACGTGTACAGGCATTACCGCGAATCCATCACTTTGTGAAGGCACCCCCTCAAATATATTTGAGAGACAAAAGAGTGACCCTAGTGACACAGTGTCTAATTTAATAGAACCGAATGCCCTCATTTCACAAATAAATTCAGCGCATAACAAAGCACTAAAACGCAGACTACCGAAATTAAAACTACGAATCCCATTGAAACCGTCCAATGCAAGTTTCTTTCAGTTGGCGAAACCACGCACTTTTAAAGAACGTGAAGTGAAGCAATCAGAGGGTGGTGATGGATCAATAAGCGCAGGAGTTAGAAGAAAGACTGTTATGCCTGTTAAATCAGAAAAGCATTGGACTGATAAAACAAATGAGTTGACCAAAATCAAGTAAGTACAAGGGCTAGAATTCAATTACTGCTTCGGATTTTGCTCGTAGGCTATAGAATGAATTCATGTATTACTATCCATGTATAACCTTCCTTATATATTTATAACAATCCATTTGATAAATGTAGTAAAAGGTGGAAATCTTGTTGTTCAATAGAAGAATGTTTGAATATTTGATATCATCTGAAAGACCATCAAATCATTATACATGTTCCATAAAAAAGTAGGGTATTATAAGAAAACGAATGTGAAGATTTTGCTTTACGTGATATCTTAAGTAAAAACATGTCTAGAAATTGAATGACTTTTCAAAAACTGAGTTGAATGTGAAGATTGAAAGTATGAATATCATATGACCATTAACTTGATCTTTAATCTTTGCCTGTCCTTTTTTGTAAAGGATCGATGTTGAAACCTCACGCCTGAGTAGAAGCTGTTGCCGAATGCCATACAGGGTCCACCCGCTTTGTCCCGACTCCGGTTTGTGTCGTTTCGTATCTGAGATAATCAAATATCATAAAAACTCGAAACATTGTCGGGGAATGGTCGTTCATATGACACATTTGACTCAGACGGTGCATCGTACGTTTTCTTTACTTTAAAAACATCCTTGCTTTTCGTTTTTCGAAGGACTATATACAAATATTACAGATACCCGATGTACTAAGCAAATGATTCATACATTAACAGCTATTCAAAATATAACATATAAGAATAGATTTCTATTGACTGAATAGAAGAATAAATTTCTTCTACTGTTAAGATTAATATTCATGGAAAAATACCTTTTACTACTTTTGTTATGGCTGATCTAATTTTGATTTCATCTCGTTTGTATAGACAAGACACCCATTTATCAGCCGCGCGCGCCTGAAATTTCAATCAACAAGCGCTTCTACATCGAGGCCCCTCTAGAAGAAGTGAGCGATATTGGAGCGACACGTGGCCATGTGGATGCTAATAAAACGACACGTGAGGATTTAAGCAATAATAGAACGACACGTGACGGGATGAGTGATAATGGAAAAGCACGTGACGAAGTGGGCGATAATAAAACTACACGTGATGTGCATGTGGATTATGCGATGCACGTGTTGGAGGCGGCGCAAGCAATGACGTCACAGGATGGGAGATTGCCTAATGATTTCATTGCTAAGCTTTTTAGGTAAGGTTTTTTCAAAAGCCGATGGAAAATATAGATTATTAAAGACAATTTGTGCAAAGTAATGTGCGAGAAAGTAAAAAATATGTATCTCAATTTGTGATATAAGAAAATTTAGTATCATCTCTCTCGAAATCGTATATCATCTCAATATCATCCGAGTCTCCCACTTACGTGCCATGATTTATTTTAAAGTCATATAGCATGCTTGCAGCGACTCATTCGCAAATGTGTCTTATTTTGCAGTGACGTCCTGCTAGGCACTCCAAGCGAGCACACCGTGTTCGCAACATTCAACTTTTTACAACGCCATCTTCGCATGCATCCACCCATTGGTAGCCTTCCTTTCCATTGGACGGATATTGCCGACGCCATATACCGACTCAAGGCACTTCGAGCTGGGCCTTTGAGTGGCAATGCTGAAAGGTATGGTTGTCACGATTGAATATGTCATGTTTAGTGGCGACGTCATATACATGCAACACCCGCTCCCTCCTAAGAATCTTTAAACTGTTTTCAGTGTTCGAATGTGTCTTTTTTTATTAGACCCCAACCGGGGGAACCCGGGGGGGGGGGGTCTATAGGATTTGCCTCTGTCCGTCCGTCCGTCCGTCACGCTAATCATACAACACTTTGTCCGCGGCACTTTGGTATGAAGCCCCTGTCCTAGGGTTCTGAAACTTCACACAGTGAAAGAATATATATTGCAGGTGTGCAACGTCGAGGTTTCAGTTTGATCGACCAAATATTGTCGAAATGACGGGGGCCTGAACTTAGACGATTTTGAGATAATTAGGGGTGTTTGTACAACACTTTGTCCGCGGCACTTTGGTATGAAGCCTTTGTCCTAGGCTTTTGAAACTTAACACAGTGAAAGAATATATATTGCAGGTGTGCAACGTCGAGGTTTCAGTTTGATCGACTAAAAATTGTCGATATTACGGGGGTCTGAACTTGGACAATTTTGAGATATTTGGGGGTGTTTGTACAACACCTTGTCCGCGGCACTTTGATATGAAGCCTTTGTCCTAGGCTTTTGAAACTTCCCACAATGAAAGAATATATATTGCATGTGTGCAACGTTGAGGTTTCAGTTTGATCGACTAAAAATTGTCGATATTACGGGGGTCAGAACTTGGACAATTTTGAGATATTTGGGGGTGTTTGTACAACACCTTGTCCGCGGCACTTTGATATGAAGCCCCTGTCCTAGGGTTCTGAAACTTCCCACAGTGAAAGAATATATATTGCAGATGTGCAACGTCGAGGTTTCAGTTTGATCGACCAAATATTGTCGAATTGACGGGGGTCTGAACTTAGACGATTTTGAGATATTTGGAGATGTTTGTACAACACCTTGTCCGCGGCACTTTGATATGAAGCCCCTGTCCTAGGGTTCT
>LQRL01153678.1:29093-40747 GCA_001703475.1 Hydroides elegans
TGATAGTTATGCAACAAATGGTTTAGCATATAGCGAAGAGTCTAACAAAGAGTTATCATCATGTATAACGCGAAATAGGGAGGAGTGTTCTGCATAGTACCGTTTTTCATATAGAGACATCTGCGACAAACAGTCATGTATATAAAGAAACAGGGATGGCAGTTCTATATCAATTAGTCACAATTTGAACAATATCGTGGAACCTTTACACACCATATTAACAATGAGAAATCCTTTCTTTTTTAATCCCCATCCAGATATGCCTGAACCTGACACGCTTCATTGAACTCTGCATCGCCATGGGCCCACACGTGTGTGACGTCATTGCATCGGAGCTGAGTATCGAGTTTGCGCGCATGCCCGACTTTGACCGGAAGAAGGAACTACTTTCGTTGTTGGCGCATGCGCACATGTTGTGTTTCCGGACCACGTGCTTGATTCTGGATCGAATGGAGTTTGTAACGGTGGCGAATGGGTAAGGGCTTATTATCCCCCGTGAAACGGAGGGATATGGGGTTAAGCTTGTCCGTCTATCCGTCCGTCCGTCTGTCTGTCTGTCCATCCGTCCCCCTTGACATGGTGTAGTTTGTGCATGCGCGTTTTGTATGAAGGAATTGAGCTAGAGCTTTCACATTTTATACACGTATATACTAATGTCTAAAAGTGTGCCTCGTTAAGGTTACATCTCGATCGATAGAAAATTGTAGATTCTGGAGCACTTTAAAAATTGTCAATTTTTTGCGGATGCCAAGCACTTTGTGCACGCGAGTTTTGTATGAAGGAATTGAGCTGGGGTTTTGCAATTTCATACAGGTATAAACCAAGGTTTGAAGTCGTGCCTCGATTAGTTGAAAATTGTTGATCCGTTATTCATATTTTTCCTCAAAGTTTCTTGAATAGTGGAACAGTATGTAGATGAATTAAACTAGAGCTCTAATATACATAACAGCCACATATTGAAGTTGTACCTCGTTGGGGTTTCATATCGATCGACCACAAATATTCGAAGTGGCAGCACCTATTGAAGAAATCAAGTTAGAGCTTGTCGAATTAAATGAATAAGAAAGCGTCGAAATTACGGCAGTCTGGCCATATAGCATAGATAATGATTATACGTGTATCGTGATGCTGTGAGGACTACGTTATGAGGACGAATATGACATAAAACAGTGTGATGACAACGTTGTGAGAAAGTCGTTGAGAGAAAGGCGTCGTGATATAAACGTTGTGAGAAATTCGTTGTAAGAAAGACGTTGTGAGAAAGATGTTGTAAAAAGACGTGAGAAAGTTGTTGTGAGAAAGACGTTATGAGAAAGACGTTTTGAGAAGAGAAAGACGTTGTTGGAAAGACATTGTGAGAAAGACGATGTGGTAAAGACGTTGTGGGCAAGTCGTTTAGAGAAAGACGTTGGGAGAAAGACGTTGTAAGAAAGAGGTTATGAGAAAGACGTTGTGAGAAAGACGTTGTAGGAAAGACATGGCTAGAAAGTCGTTGCGAGAAAGACGTTCTGAGAAAGGCGTGTTAGAAAGACGTTATGAGAAAGACGTTGTAGGAAAGACATGGCTAGAAAGTCGTTGCGAGTAAGACGTTGTGAGAAAAGCGTTGTGAGAAAGACGTTGTGAGAAAGACGTTGTGAGATAGACGTTGAGAAAGTTGTTGTGTGAAAGACGTTATGGGAAATACGTTGTGGAAGGTCGTTGTGAGAAAGACGTTGTGAGATAGACGTTGAGAAAGTTGTTGTGTGAAAGACGTTATGGGAAAGACATTGTGAGAAAGTCTTTGTGAGAAAGACGTTGTGAGAAAGCCGTTGTGAGAGCGACGTTGTAAGAAAGACGTTCTGTGAAAGACGTTGTGAGAAAGACTTTGTGAGAAAGTCTTTGTGAGAACGACGTTGTAAGAAAGACGTTCTGTGAAAGACGTGGTGAGAAAGACGTTGAGAGAAAGACGAAAACGATACGAGAAAGTCTTTGTGAGAAAGAGAAACAACTATCACCCTCTATTTTTTTTCGACATATATTATTGATAAATGATTGATATGGGATATGCTTAGGACTATGCATCTCTGATGCCTATGTTTTTTTTTAGTGTTGACCATGCTAAATCAAATGATTATTGAAAGTTCACGGGGGATCGAAGGCCTTAAATCTCTAGTACAGTAGACTCTCTTTAATCGGAACACTGTTAATCGGAACTATCGGTTAATCGGAACCGATTCCGTCGGTCCCGCCAAATACCACCATTAAAACCAATGTAAAAGTTCCGATTAACGAATACACTGATAATCGGAACCCCAAAAAACGAGCCAAAAAACATAAAATAGTCTATTGAAACAGTCACAAAAGAGTTCATTTCAACTTAATCAGTCAACATTGTTATTGCAAATATATAAAAACAAAAGGTGCTTAATGCTCATTCAAACCATATTTTCTTTGAGGCGCATCTTTTGTTTATAATAAACTTAGAATTTAAGAAGGGAGGGGTATCGATAAAGGGTTTCATCCTATGAACTAATGGGGTTGCCACTTTGCTACCTTCCTTTGAGTACAAAGTATGCATACATACAGAGAGATGATCCTTTAACATAAGGAGGAGGAAATTAGGGGTTTCGCCTGAGTAAAGGTACGCTTGACTGTAAGGGGTTTGGATTAATAGTGTCGTCTATTAAACCAACGGATTAAGGAACAGTTGACTGAGTGTCTTTTGAAATGCGTGATTCATATTCTAAACGTTAGCTTTTTATGACACAAATCGGGAAGTGGTAATTGCATTTTTAAAAAGAACCACAAATTCTCATTTTATAGCATTCTAAAATTAAAGAAATAAATGATACTTTTGACTTAATAATTTCGCAATTATTCGACCCTCTAAACGCAGAAGATTAAGCAAGATATAGCTTTTGCCAAAAGATATGATTTTCGGCCTTTTTTCCAGAAATAATGAAAATACTGTTTATCGGAACCCACGGTTAATCGGAACCAATTTGCTTGGTCCCGAGGAGTTCCGATTAACGAGAGTCTACTGTACTATTATTGATTCAACTTATACAGCGCTTATTCTATTGAAAGCCCGATGCGCTTTCATATACCAAAATGTTTTAATATGTGAAATAGATAATGTAGGTTATGTATACGGGTAATGGCAAGTAGTAAATTGAATTATTGTATCGTGCTTGAGTTAACACCTTGCGTTTTCAGGGAATGCATATAACATGAATTTGTGTTATATGTTAAATGAGGGACACTAGAATTGATTTTCAAGAATATACAATTTTAGAAGATTTGCTAGGTTTCATGAAGCACCATGCGTAAAAAAATGTGAAAGTTATTATGGATCGAAATAATGAAGGCATATAAAGTTGTACATATGCACCACGATATGTCGATTAAAAAAATGTCTTTCTTTGCAGTCCCATCAAAGCAATTGCTGATATTTCTTCGACATATATTCAGCCGTTACTGAAACTACTAGAGACCGCTTCATCCATAACAGACACAGAAAACGAAATAGGTAAGGATATTTAGATTTACGAATTTTACCCTCCTGATACGAATTGAAGTAGTCGAGCATTAGATCTCTGTTCCCCTTGACTTAAGCTACTTTTTTCACGCAGACTCGGATGCATAGATCTCTGTGACAGTTTGGACATCAAACAATGTGATCTAACAAGTTCGGATTGTAATTATCCCCCGTGAAACGGGGGGATATAGGTTTGGACTTGTCCGTCCGTCCGTCTGTCTGCCTGTCGACGTAAAATTGTCGGAATTACAGCCCATGAACTTAGTCGAAATTCATGTTTTATTCGTGCTTAGGGTGGGTGTCTTGTAGACATCACATTGCCATCACTAGACGTGCCTAGAGGTTTTTTCTCTTCATATTCGATACAAACGAGGATTATAGATGTGCAACGTCAAGGTTTCCGTTTGATCGACGTAAAATTGTCGGAATAACAGCCCTCTGAACTTAGTCGAAATTCATGTTTTATTTGCTCTTAGGGTGGGTGTCTTGCAGACAGCACATCGCCATTACTGGACGTGCCTAGAGGTTTTTTCTCTTCATATTCGATACAAACAAGGATTATAGATGTGCAACGTCAAAGTTTCCGTTTGATCGACGTAAAATCGTCGAAATTACAGCCCTCAGAACTTAGTCAAAATTCATGTTTTATTTGCGCTTAGGGTGGGTGTCTTGTAGACAATACATGGCTATCACTGGACGTGCATAGAGGTTTTTTCTCTTCATAATCGATACAAACAAGGATTATAGATATGCAACGTTAACCTTTCAGTTTGATCGGCCAAAAATTGTCGAAATTACAGGGGATTTGAACTCAGGCGAAATTCGTGTTTTCCTCCAGCTTTATTTGGTGCTTGCGAACGTCAGATCTTTATTAATGAAGTGGTTACAAGTTTTTACTGTTCATATAGCTTTTAACGAAGGATTATAGGTGTGCAACGTCCAGGTTTCAGTTTAGTCGGCCAAAAATTGTCGAAAGATTACGCGTATAACTTGATGTTATAAGCAAGGGAATGTTGTGAGAAATGGTTGTCAGAACGACGTTGTGAGAAAGACGTTGTGAGAGAGAAACGTTGTGAGAAAGACGTTATGAGAAAGCCGTTGTGAGAAAGCCATTGTGATAAAGACATTGTAAGACGTTGTGAGAGAGAAACGTTGTGAGAAAGCCGTTGTGAGAGAGATCATTATGGGTAAGACAAAACAACTTGATTTGACTGTCGCCATAATTAACATTATGAAGCCCGCGTTCTAATCGACGAATATGGTTTCAGATTGTTTCTTGCTCATATTTGAAATTATAGCCCTCTGGGAATATTGTGCTTGTTTGTGACAATAACGTGCACGGGGGATCCTGCTGCTCTCTGACAGCATCTAGTTATTCATACATATTCTAATATTCATGATCAACATCAGATAATTTGCAATGTTTTCAAGGCAAAAATATTATGGGCCAATTTCACAGCCTTAGTCTAGACTAGGTTTCAATGTTATATAACAAATGGGAATCTGTCTAGACGTAGGCTGAAATTTGCACATAGTATTATGTTTGCGTAAATTACATGTAACTTAAAATATATATGTATATATTTGATGAAGAAAAAGACAAATGTGTAATTAAAACTGCAATTGTTCATCGCCAGGTGCTCAAGGGCCTATGATTGGAATGAAAGACATCGTTGAAGGCTTGATGGTAATCTACCACTGCATAAGTGCCTATCTGATGAATGCAAGAGGTATTGATTTTTTACTTCCCTAAATTATGATAATTTGAATGTAACCTTGTTTCAATACCTGAAGGTTGGTTATGAAATTAGCAACAAAAAAAAATAGGAATAATTCATTGATAACCTGGAATAGCTTCTTGTATCATATTTATGCTTTCTGGCTATGTGGGCTTCTGTATTCCAATTTTTCTATGTCAAGATGCAGACAGTTTTACCCCTAGAAAAAGCTTATCTTATATGGATAAGTTAATTTTACTGTTTCAGGGTTCGACATAAGGAAAAATTCATACTCGCCAAACTGGCAAGTGACTTCGATTTCATACTCGCCAAACAGTTTTTGTACTCGCCAAATTGGCGAGTAACTTGATTTTGGACTCGCCAAAGCCAAATATGCATATATAACAATAATATTTTTTTTGTCTCTTTTGCAAAAATGCATGCGAAGCTTCCACATTAGATAAATCAGAGCCTTTTGTTCTAAAACCTGAACTAGAATCACTACTCTTCTTAAAGGATCCCTATTTGCGAGTATGTTTATTTATTATCTGCAATCTTTTCGTTTACGAAAATATGCAGGTATTGCGATCACTCGATGTTTTAGGGAAAACTCCACCACCCTTCCCGTGATCCCTTTTTTGATGTATTAAAGGTAAAAAACACCGTGAAATATTTATAATTATATAAAATACATGTCAGACATGGTGCATAGGTAGTTTAGAATACGATTTACTATATTATCTAGGTATTATTTATCAAAAAACCGAGCCCACTCTTGCTAGGAAAGGCCTATTTAATCGCCTCACTGAAAAACACTGTAGTTACGTCACTGACGTCATACGATCAATAACTGGACAGGCATTTGTGCAAGAGCAGCTCTCGCTATAAAAGCAGTGTGACACATAATCAATACTCAAAGCTTGCAGTACCTAAAATCATAAAACTAACCTTTGAATAGTTATAGTAATATAATGGTATGAAATATTTGATTTAAATTCAATCTATTGCGCACTTGGATAAGGGTTTGAACTAATATAGTAGTAATGTACCCTATTATGTATACAAACCTTTTCCAGATTAGTTGAAATATTAAACATACACAATTTGACTCTATATAGTATTTTCCTTGTTTGAAATAAATAATAACTTATTGAGACGAGTCTAAATATATATAAACAGTCATATGTATTATAGAAAAAGATTGTAGATAGTTGTGCTCTTAATGAGCACCTTCCATCTAGTTTTACTTAGAACTTTCATGGGAGTACCTATTTAAAAGTTGAAATATCAGTGTTAGTAAGTTTTTACATTATAAAGGTCCTATTTTACCAATATTTGAACTCTAAAACATCAGCCAAAGTGCGGGCGATCAATATACTGTATACTTAAATTGCGAGCGCCGAAGGCGCGAGCTTGGAAAAGTCAAAACAACAAGAACATCATGGCTAAATTATACAATACTTATGTGGCAATAAAAAGACTCAATGAGGCAGGGAAGGAAATTAAAATTTAATATAATTGTCTGATTATTTATTTTTCGAAATCACCTGGCGGTTTTCAACGAGTCGGACAAATGTGACTGAAATCATATATCCCTTACATTGTTTCAATAGCAATAACGATATCATAAGCTAAGAGACTATGCCTAGCAAAACGTTATAAACGTTTAATTATCTTTCATCATCACTGGGACTACTCAATGTGTAGTTTTTGTGCAATACATTATTGGATATTGAGCCAGTTTGTCTAAGTTTTAAGATCGTGAAGTATAGATGCTTATATGACATATTTATACATAAGCTGCGAGCGCCGCAGGCGCGAGCGAAATTTTCATTTATATTAATAGATATAAACGATATTTAGAATACCGGTAGGTATGATTGGTATAAATATCTGAGTTCATATTTAAATTTGGCGAGTAACATTTATTTGGTACTCGCCAAAATATTTCCGCCCAAATTTCATACTCGACATTTTGGCGAGTGACTTTCAGATCATACTCGCAAAATGAAATTTTCACTCGCCATGGCGAGTTGGCGAGTGCTTATGTCGAACCCTGCTGTTTGCAAATTGAACATTACCAAAAATCTAAGTAAACTAAAATTATTAAAAACACATTTTTGCTCGAAAAACAGGAAGCAAAGAGAGTAATCCAAATGCAGAGGCTGATAAAGAAGCACTGTGTCGACTTTCGGATTTGCTGAAACCCATCTTAGACAACATGCCAACAGTAGATGTAGCGGACAAAATCAACTTTTACATGTTTATGCTAATGTGCATATGTGGCACCATATAATAGCATAATTCATTAGACAACAAAATGTACCGTTTGTATAAAGGAATCTTAAACTGGACTGCATAAAAAACTTAATAATAATCTTAGAAAAACATCGATGCTTTAGTATTTATTACATTCTAGTTGTATTCGAGTATATTTGATGCGTAATTGTGTGTAATTACCTCATATCACTTCCTGTCTGAAAAAAAAAATGTTTTAGTCGATTATAAAGCTGCGCTTGCTGTATGAATAGTTTGTTTTAATGATCAGATTTGTACACGTTGTATTAGTAGTATATTGCTCTGAGAATCAACATTTTGATAATTAATATATGTATATAGATATATGATACACTAGTTCAAATAATGTCATTACCTCTAGTTATTTAAGTTCATAATTGCCCTTTATAATTCATTTGAAACTTGAACGCAATAAAAAGAGATCTTTGAATTTGCATTGAAGTGAAAATATTCACATCTTGAATCACACATTTTTATATGTGAAATATGTATTTTGATAGATTATGAATAATAGGGAAAGATATATGCTTTGAATATATAGAAAAAATACATATTTTTATATAATAATATACAATAAATATATAAGAAGAAAACAAGATTTATCCTTTCACATACAATCCATCCCAGCTTGACAAATATATTGTCAATGATTATTTATATATATAAACATGTATTTGATTTTTTATTCACATTGCAAAATCGCGATAACATTTGCAATACACATGTATTATTTTTCTCACCGTAAAAATTGAAACGCAAAAGCCGCAAACTGATGTATTTATCCCCCATGATAACGAGGGGATATAGGGTTGAGTCTGTCTGTCCGTCTGTCTGTCTGTCTCGCTTGATATAGGGTACTTTGTGCACGCGAGTTTGGTATGAAGGAGTTGAGCTAGAGTTTTATAAACATTTTATACACACATAAACTAAGGTCTGAAGTCGTGCCTCGTCAAGGTTTCATCTCGATCGGGTGAAAATTGTCGTTTCAGGAGCACTAAAAATCGTCGATTTTTTTTCAGATGCCAAACACTTTGTGCAAGCGAGTTTGTAATGAATGAGTTGAGCTAGAGCTTGGAAATTGTAAACACGTTTAAACCAAGGTCAATTATATAAGATATTATCATTCAAGTATGTTTGAATGAGGGATACAGTCAATACATGCCCTGTGCCTCTTTAAGGTTTCATGTCGATCTACCACAAATTGTCGAAATCGCGTCACATTTTGAAGAAATCGAGCTGGATCTCTCATGTTCTATAAACATAACAGCATATTGAAGTTGTGCCTCGTCAGGGTTTCATGTCGATTGACAATGAATTCTCAAAATGGCAGCACCTTTTGAAAGGATCAAGCTAGAGCTCGTCGAGTTTGATAGATAAAATTGGTCTATATTACGGCAGTCTCAACATAGAGTATAGGAAATGATTCCGCATACGTCGTGAGGACCACGCTGTTAAGACGAAAATGTAATAAAACAGTCTGATGACAACGTTGTGAGAAAGACGTGAGAAAGGCATTGTGAGAAAGACATTGTGAGAAAGATGATGTAAAAACGTCGTTGTAAGAAAGTCGTTAGAAAGACGTTGTGAGGAAGACATTGCGAGAAAAACGTTGTGAGAAAGGCAAAAAATATCACATTCTACTATAAATGTAATGGTATAACATTTTTTGTATTTTTTTAAAGAAATATGGAATAAAGAATTATTTGTTTCTTATATATGTTGAAATTTTGTGTGTGGGGAATTCTAAAGTCGTTCCAAATAAATAACTATTTATATCAATCAATAACGGCAAAGTGGTTGCACAAACCCCGGTTTGCTTCGCAAGCCGTGGCTAAAAAGGTATGTAATAAAACAAACACACCACTCGATTGAATATTGAAGGGAAATATCAGACTTTGTCAGTCAAATCTGAACTCGCCCTTCGGGTTCGTCCATATATGACTGGCAGCGTGTAATATATCCTCAATATTCAATCTCTTGGTGTATTCGCATTGTATACTATAATAATTTGACCTAGAGAAGAGTTTATCAAATATCGAACTAGATCAGTACTTGTTTAAGTTTCTGTTTCTGTTTGAATACTACCTAGAATCCCGTAAGGACATTGACAGGTCATGTAGTGAGTTGCGCGTTGTTATATTAGTCAAACATATGTGATTTCAGTTAAGTTTTGAATGATCATGGGTTTCGTTCGCTCACAATTGAATTATCCAGTGCATTTTGATAGTTTGAAAATATGTTTACGCTTAATTCCTTTTTATTTTCATGGACAATGTATCAATTGACCTTATCATTATATATTCTAGTAATATTAATCTGATATTTAGTATATTTATTAAGCAGTTGGCCCATCAAAAAATGATAGGTGTCAGAAACTGCATCAAATATTCGGCCATTGTCTATCGAATATTCGGGCAAGATATCATTAATTATAAATCTGCAAAGAAGTGTATACTAATGTATTAGGTTAATCCTCATGACTATCAATTTTATTTTCAAATAATTTTAATTTGATATTTAGTATAACTATTGAGCAGTTGGGCGACTAAACTTGATGTGTGTAAGAAATAGGCTGCATCAAATATTCAGTGAGCATCTATCGAATAATCGGGCAAGATATCATTAATTGTTGATCTACAAAGAACTTTATATTAATGAGTTGGATTAATCTTCATGACTATTTTATTTTTCAAATAGTATTGCAATTACGTGTTCAGTCCTTTGACATCCACAAGTCGAAATAAGTAACATTTGGGGAAGCAGTATGTAAAGAGCAATACTGACACATTTTACTTTGTTTGACATCAACTACACAAAACTGCATTTTTAATAAATATACTTTAAAAATTATTAAGAAAACTGTACAAAGGGCTTGTGGCCTTGTGCAATCGTGCAATGTTTTAAAATATTCTGCCATCGTTAATACGTTAATAAATTAATACATGAACGCGACTTATTTATTGTAAAACAATGTCGTATTTTAAGACGTGGGATATTGAGCTCTTTGGTTGACCAATATAAATATTATATCGCGATCAATTCTGTCTAAAACCAGTTTTTATGAGCAATTTTTAATTTTTCAACTTTAAAAAAGTGCCAAAAATTACATTGATAAAAAGATGCATGGTTTATAAATGACAAGTCAAAGGAAATATCTGAGATAATACATATGACCCTAATTTTGCCATAATATAATGTATATTCTATTTTAGAATTTGCTCAGTTTCTGGAACTAGAAATTGTTGAAATACAGATGTTTTATCAGATTTTAGATTTTATTTTTACTTTATATATATATATATATTCAGTTGTTTTCTTTGAGACATGTCATCTTTTCAGTGGTGAAGATCCCTTGATTTGTTACTGGCTTAAACAGTTTTATAACATCTACGCTCACATAAAAGACAAGAGCGCATAAAAATCGACCCAACGGCTGAGTATAAACATCATATAATCTCGACGTGGGCTAGGATTCCTTGGGTAGTCTGACGCCAAATATGATAAATTCGGATTGTGAACATGTTACTTAACATTTTCCAATTATCGATATTCGATTCACAGTATCAACACGCTTCGAGATCGCAGCTGCTAGATCACGAGTTAACTGCATTGCGATAATCAACAATGTTAGTGACAACATATTAAATACCATTACAAATACGGTTTTACAACTATCTGGGTTTATATAGCGAGTACATTTTTTTTTAAATCGTTGGTTGTCATATTAGATGATAATTTAATATAAATTGCATCTTCTATAAGCTTACCCATTGAACTATAACTATTGTAACTGGTTACCGTTCACCACAATACACTGATTGACGTTGGTTGGACAATTACATGTTGTTCGCTTTGCAAAATGGGAATGTCCAAAAGCCATTATTTTGTTATTGTTCGTTATTATAATATTGCTTTAAATGTGATTATGCAACCTTTTCAAATAATCTATCGTAGGGTGCCTATTGTAGGAATCAGCTGATCTGTGTTTACTATAGTTTGTGTTTATGCATGCTTTTCGCTTGATGCGTTATCTGAAAATTGAGTCAATATATTTTCTTGGAAATATGGCCATGTGGGGGAAGGGGATGGAGCTTTTTACAGTCACTCCTTTGTTTATCGGT
>LQRL01153685.1:1049-12555 GCA_001703475.1 Hydroides elegans
AATCGAGATGAAACCTTAACGAGGCACAACTTCAGATATTGGTTTATACGTGTATAAAATTTGAAGGCTCTAGCTCAACTCCTTCATACCCAACTCGCGTGCACAAACTACCCCATGTCGAGGGGGGACGGACAGACAGACGGACAGACAGACAGACGGACAGACGGACAGACGGACACGCTCAACCCCATATCCCTCCGTTTCACGGGGGATAAATATTCAGATAAAACGAGTGTTGGATCAGATACAAATTGCAATGAGGAAGTGTACGTCGTGTGTTTGTCTTGCTTTAACGTAACATCTCCTTTTCGGCGCTTACAAACTGTCCTACAAAAGTTAAAATAGCCAATAGAGTGGCCAAAGAGTTAAATTATAGTAACCTACTTGGAAATGATGCAACATTCATGTGCTACCAAACGACAGGGAACACTAACGGCACGTTAATATTAACAGGACTATTGTTACACATAAATAATTATTAGCGTGGAAAAATGTTATTTGGCATGAATAAACCAACGTTCGTCAGACGTGATTATCTCTAACTGAGGCTGTCTGGCTTGCAAGACAGAGTTTCCACGGTGAAAATCAGTTGAACCTGCACTTATAACTGCAACTATTTTAGACATAAAACCTGTTTATGAGAACCCATAATCTGAAGAGTGGAGATAATGTACCGAATAGCCTAACTAAGATGGAACGGTACGTAGGAATGTCTTATATTGTTGCCAAGCATTAGATAAAGGAATTGAATTGCCTGCTGAATTGCGTCATCACAATGTTCTCTCACTTTATGGAGTATGGATGCAGCCTAAACCTTGATTATGGTATTGAACTGATGGACTAGTCTTTGGAGAAACAGATTCGTGTGAAACACCCAGTTAATCGGACCAGAGACGAGAAGCTTTTCATTTGCTGTGAAATAACAAAAGGTGTAATTAATTTACAAGGCCGAATGGTTGCTCACCTATAGACCTTTTATGATCCGCAAAGAAACGAGCAAAGTAAATAAAATGTTGAGTCAGAAAGCAAGAAAAACCGAACGGATGAAAGGGACGTTAAATATATGAAGTTACATGGGAAGGTAAATATTGATCTAGTTAATATTTAGAATTTCAGTGCACATTCAAATATTAATCAACTAGATATGACGATGCTTTTGAAGTGTTTGTAATTACTCAGTGTCGAGCTTTGCTAAAACACCTTAACATGGCATAATGTATTAGATTGAACAAGGTCTAAAGCATTATACGATAAATGATTAACGCCTCACTCCTCAACCTATCAGAAATTTGAAGGTTCACTTAATATTGCTATCAAAAAGATGAAAAAAATATGAATAATAACTGAACCTAACTGTCTTTTTTGAAGGGCGGATATAGTGACTGTTTCTTTATCATTGGATAATAATACTCATGCATAAGGTCTTTGAATTTGCTTTTGTGGTATTTGCAGTATCAATCATAGCTGTTTTTATTATGTTTAGACTGAGAAATGGCATTTTTATGTTGAAACGTCGGATACAAAAGTAGGCAGATAAGTAGGAAACAGAGTTCGACTTGGCTACAGAAACTTAAAGAAAAATGGTGCTATATGTAAACTCTGTAAAGTTGATATAAACATTAAACAGCTATTCTGCAACATTAACATTAACAACAAAGCCACAAAAAAAGGCAAACGAACAGGAGAATCAAATTTGTTGATTTAAACATTAGCTCTACAGAGGAAACAGCTATTTTTTTTTTCAAGAAAAAAAAATTCTTAAGCAAAACAAGAAAAAGAACAGGAGAATCAAAACAGCATTTCGAATTTGTTAGGAAAAACCAGAAGTCGAAAGAAAACGTAATCGATGCAGAAATACGTTGGAGCGTCTTCACTGCTAAAACGATTTACCGGCCAATAGTTCTTTAGACGCCAGCGAGTTGTTTGAGTACAAGTTTCCAGATTCAAAACTAGCGAAATAATTTCTTTTTGATTCGAACAAGACCATATACATCAGTATCAGTTCCTCTTCACGAATCTCTGGAGAAGATTGGAACGACCGGGCTTACAGTTTTGATTGATACATCGAACAAGAAGCATACCATCAAGCAATCGAGAAGCTCAGGCGTACTGCCCAAAACTGAAACATGGAGGTTTGTGACCCCAGATAAGTAAAGTGTAATTGGGTTGCTTTTTAATTTTGAAATACAAATTTTGGTTAGTTGAAAGTAAGTGTAATAAAATCGATAAAAAACAAAAATAACAGGCAAGTGCAAATTCTGCAAATAAAAAATGCGAAATGTCAGTCAGCTTCTTATAGCTTTTATACATTTCAACAGATCGCCATCCTATAGTATAAGTATATTGACCGTTTTTTAGAAATTCGTTCTTTTTGTTATTATTTCTTTTGATCGAGCAATATTTCTTATATGTATTTTTTTAAATATACTATAACTTTTAATGTACGCGCATTTATTATGTTAGCACTAGGATAAGTATTACATTTAGGTTACGCAACTCATTTTTAAGGTGGGCATTACCCTTGTGGTTATTCCTGAGATCAAGGATTTTGCGGTAGTTTAATAAACATGCACGTTTCCTGTTTTATATTTTGTTACGATTGGAACTGATTAGAATGGATATGAAGAGGAAATTATAAGACTAACTGCACAATAGTTTGAATCATTTCAAAGAGAGCGCGGGCGCCGCGAAGCTGCCAAAAGAAGAAAAGAAGAGAACAAGGAGAGTTATTTCCTTCACAAGATGGAAAATGCGTCAAAAATGTAAATGAAATAATATTTGGTGTCTGTATACATTGACATATTTTTTTTTATAGACAATGTGGCTCTTTTTCGTAATGTTTGTGAGGTAAATCATAAGTTAGGTAGGTATAAATGCGCTTTATATTTATTTAATATCTTATTCTTTTATCCGTGAAGCATAAACGCTTTACTATTCCACTAAAATATAATTGTCCCAATATTTCTCAATTTTTGTAATAATAAGGCGCTTCAGGTTTCCGCGCGCTCTTTCTTGAACGCTGAAAATGGTATTCTATTGTAGACCCCACTGCCACTATCCCGTTCATTGGACTGCAAACGTCCACTCATCGACATAAATAAAATATATTTTGCAAAACATCGGTTTGCCGAGGTTAAAAAGCAGTGACACATGGACGTCACTTGTCAAACGACAGCGAGCCAACAAAAGTGGACCTGAGCTACGTTACAAGGGAAACACTGCTCAGAAGATTTGATTAGGAGTTTGATCATGGTTAAAGGAACTACTGAATCCAAACAAAACCGAGCTTGCAGTTAAAGCTGAGAAGAAAAGGACTGCACCTGGGGTAGTCAGCTAAAGTCGCGGATGGCGCAGAATTAAGTGATGGACTAGCTAGGTTGGTAAAGTAGCCAAACGGAAAGAACTCAGCGATGGTTAAGGAGTAAGTATGTCATTTTCAGACACTATAAGGAACTAATTTGAAGCACAGCGGTACATCTACGGAACGTCAACTAGACAAGACATTGAGTACAGCAGTGTATTGAAATCAAACAATTGAGAACATTCCGTGTGCAGAAGTTTATCACAAGTTCACTCAAGCGTGCATTAGTAAAGTGAAGGGATGTATTGAAATAGCAAAGTTTTATTATGAATTCTTATATATTATCCTTTGTAGTTTTCTATCTAACACTATTATTTTTTTTATCGAGTAATATTTATTTTGTATACATGTTCAGGGGTTTTCCTAGGATTTTTGGCCTTGATTTCAGGACGCCATATTCATTCTTTTGTGTGCCTGTTAATAGTAGTAATAAAGGTGTCTGGTGATGGGAAAAACACATATTTTTTTGAGAAAAAAAAACAGGATTAATTATGACACAATTATACAGGTATATACATATTTCTTAAGCTTTATTATTATATCATATTATTAATGTTTGGGTACATGTGTATAGAAAAGCTTTATGGCTTTAATCATAACGCTTTGATTTCTAGCAGTATTTATAGAAGTTTTTTATTACGTTTGTCATTTACTTTCGCAATGTTGGTTATGTATCGGTGACAGAAGTAGTAAACACGTGTATTTACTGCTTCATCTGTTGTTACCATTGGAACGGATGTGAAACGCAAAGCGAATAACATTGAGGAAAAGGCCTTAGATGCCCAAAAGAAGCCTACAATGAACTGCTCTACGAAAAAAAGGGGATTATTAGACAAACTGGACAATACATTGTTATTGTAAAGAGAGCGCCGCGAAGCTGCCCTAAAGAGAAAAGAAAGTTATCCTTCTTCGAGCGCTTGGTGAAAAATGCAGCTGTTTTTCTTTGTATCATAAACTGTTTTTGAGGTATTTCATACATGACATAGATGTTTTTATTTAGTGTATTTCAGTATTTGGCGAATTAGAGATGCAAATTCAATCGAAAACAAGGTGCTCGATATTCGGCAAGATGCCACCAAAATCAGAAAGAACCAAACCTTTTGAAAAAAGACCAGTTGAGCTTTCCTTTTATGTGCTTTGTGCGAATCGTATATTCATTTTTATTGCTATTGAATGCAGTACATATGATAAAACGTTCAAAAACGTGTAATTTTACACTTGTTAAATGGTTATCTGAGTTACAAATTTAGTTTTTATTTCATGGCAATATAAAAAAAAACATAAAATATTAGGTAAGACAAATTGCAATATTGAAAAGACAAAGGTGAAAATAATTGGTCTTATTCATCGGATTTCTCATTTATTTGCAATATTGTTTATTTCAAAATGGTTTAGGACATTTCCACGATCCTTTTACTGTTTGAATAACAACTAAATTTTCTTAAACTTAATTCATTTTGAATATAAAGTAAAATACTGGTAAAATCTTTCTGGAACCTTAACGAAAAGCTTCAGCCTTTTTTTTTGTTTTCTCAGGTTAAATAAGTCCTTGGTGACGAATAGAGAATGACTTAATGAAGAAAAAGGGCATTCATTTTTGTGGCCAGACGAACCAGCTGCGTTGGTGCATCCTTTCACGGATATCGTCTGCACGTTGAATCCACTTATACTTCTGAATGAGAGAGAAATCTACCAAGGTGTTCAGAATCTGTGAAAAAATACTTTCTGGAAAAACGAAATTAAGGAAACGAGAAAATCAGGTTTGAAAAGAAAATTCGGACAAAATCGTATTAAAACTCGTACCTTATGTCAGATGTACGGTACTTTGCAACATCATCTTATTTTCTGATATTATCACTTCAAAACGTTCATTCATATTAGTATATTTTATGATGTTGCGTTAACTTAAGATCTAGTCACTTCATATGTAGATTAAGAACATTTTTATTGTCCAAGAACCATATCGTTGTAATATCTTGAATATCGAAACTCATTATATACAATGTACCTCAGATTTGATGTTTGAAAGTATAAGTATTAAGATTAGCGTTTAGTTAAAAAAATAGTGAGCGTGACGATAAATCATGTATTTCTTCATTCCTGCAGAGGAGCGGTGATATCTTATCAAGGGCGTTATGGAGCGTTCGGTATTTTAGTGATACATTTTAATTTGGATTAAAATACATTTTGGCCTCCCAAGATAATTTTTATTCATAATACGCAAATGTAATTGCTAAAAATAAAGTTCATACAAGGTCTAAGCATCATTATGTCGTGTTTGAAAAAGCGAATAAAAACACTTAATACAACGTAGTTTTAAACATTAAGCTACGTATCTATTTGATCGGGTCATGCCCACTTTTAAAGTTATTCATGCAACGATAAGGCACAAAATATTTCATTAATCCAATACTGTAAAACAATAGGTGTGCTGGAAAGGACATATTTCGGAGTTGTTAAGCACTCGAACTCCAGCGCTGTGAGCTGCAGCAGCAATTCGAAGGACATCAATTCGAAGTACGAAACGAGGCTCAAAGTATGGAAAAGGCTGCCAAATGGAATTCAATTCGATGGTAAGTCAAAAGTGGCGATATTTAAACAATTCAGGGGGGACGCAAATGAAAAGTGTATTAAAACACCAACTACAAGATACATACGCCATACATTAATAAAAGTGAACTCAACTTCCTGGAATGCAAATCACGTTTCGCAATGGATAATAACCGTAAAAGAGCAGCCATTCGAGAGTATACAGAGCGATTTTTAACAAGTTTAGTCATTGTTTCGAAATCAATATTGGTTCAAGTAACATGAGTGATAGGGTGAAGCTAAATTATAGAATTATGCAATTGCGTAAGAGGATCAAAGACTTATGTTGACCACCAAGACGTTTTTGTCAATATCTATAAGTTCCACCAATAATAAGTCAAATTTCTACTGATAATTAAGAAGATACTAAGACTTGTACCTTTTATATAAACAAATGTAAGATGTATTAATAACACCATTGCATAAGATTTAATTAGTAAATAAACCATACTTTATAAATCAATTTCAATTTGTTTAATAGTCCGCTAGCTCATTCATGATTTCGGCCTAGTTAATGTGGGAGCTAAGACAATCGTGGTGCCATGAGTAGCAGCAATGACGGAGGAGCTGATGTTGAATTACAGCATTACAGTCAGAAAATATTTGGAAAACATTTTCAAGAAACTTTAATGGTGTCGCTAACACATAAAATGGTCCTGCATTCCTAGATACCTTTGCTCCATCCAAATAATCCAAGTCGCAACAGCCCTATTCTTGGACACCATAGAAAACGGTGTAACGCTTCCGTTCATATCACAGCCCCGTAAGTACTGTTTCCCTTATAAGAAATTTTCAAGAAGCCAAAGTGATTTTATTGACACGAACATCTCAAAATTAATACATACTGGTGTTATTTCCTATTTTTATCATCAACCACATTGCGCAAATCCTTTGAGTTGTGTTCCAAAGAAAAATGGGAAATTCAAACTGGTAATCGATTACCTCATTTAAACGATCATATCCAAGTATCTTATTTCAAACAGAAGGATATTGACATTGTATACGATAGTATCAAATATGGTAACGAATTTATTTCTATCGACCTAAGGATTTTTTCCGCCATTGTTCAGTTAAGATCAACTCCTGGAAATTCATTGGATTTCAATGGAAATCGGATTTTAATCGCATTACCATTCGGCTTGAATATAAGTCCATATTTTTCAACAAAACTCTGCGATCCGTTGTTCAATATTATCGATCAAACAACTTTACATCGTCCGCGGATGACGCACAACTAATTGCATAACTTAGTGGCATTCTTGCCCAGAAGGATTTTTTAATGCAGCTGAATATATACGACCAGCTATCGTCTTACAAGCTCTGCAATGGCGTACCGGAAAAATCAACATTACTCCAATATTGATAGAAATGCAAGTTGGTGATGGCTTGAATGAAGATGCCAGAACACTTGGCAGAAATATAAACAAAAACATGTTTTAATAGGAAACGAATAAAGTAGTCTATTATTTTTGGGTAAAAAAGGAATTCAGTCCGCACAGGAACTCCAGTTAAAGACGAAATAACCCTATTCGATCTCGCTGATTTGATACGACTCCCTCCGATAATAAATCCGTTTTGCATATAGTTTCAACAAATGCTATGGTGAATCACCATACTTATTCACCATAATTTGATGATGCTCAATACCTTAAACATATCAATTAATATCGTTGATAAAATGCCAGCTTCCTTAAAAGAGTCCCCTCTTTCTGATTCGCGCTATACCGAAGGATTACCGATTCAAATAATATAGTCATTTGGCAATCGAGTTATGTTTACAAGGAGCCTGAATGTCTTCGATGGCTTGGTAAATAGTTCTATCATTTCTTTTATTCATATTATAGACCCTAACTGAAACAGTTAAGGCGGTATGAACTGTAGTTTAGCGTGTAGTGCTTAGTTGTAGTATTCTGCTTGCAAGCATGTAAATCTGCTTCTCGGCGCTTACTAACTATCCTACCCGGGCTAGGTCTAACGACCGAGGAGTGACGTTATAGTAACCTGCCTCGACAAGTCGAAACAGCCATCCCCTAGGCTACGTCCACGTGGTGCACACTGGTTAACACAAGCGGGGATCTGGCGTTGGTCGGTCAACAGCTACCCAAAGAGGTATTCTCGGCAAACCCACCGGTGCGTGGAATACACTTTGCGTTTATACCAACTGTTGCCCAGCTATGGGATACTAGTAGGTTGGAGTTGGACCTACAGCTTTGAACAGCATACATTTTAGAAGATGGCACGCCGATAAGAGAAACACGACTTTTCTTGTGCTGAAGTCACACAGTATGGTACCTAGTGGCACTGTGGGTACGATTTTGGCAGCTACGGAATGGGCATTGTGTGGTCGCACAAGGATGCAGTGACAAGTCACCGCGGAAGAGATTAGGGCCTTACCGTGTATATAATCTTTAGTAAGTCATGAACCGTAGATTAGGTGGAAGTAGTCATGTAGATGAACCTGGCCCCTGCGTGTGTCACCACTGTACATAGTCAACAGGGAAGATGACAATCTAAATGATGACAATGAGGACGGAAATGACTCAAACCACCCAGTGGAAGGTCATTTCCTGATAAAGTTGGTCTACGAACCAGCACGAATGCCATTAAGAAAGCTACGTGGAATGCTAGAACTATGTATCAGAGAGAGAAGATCGACACTGCCATCCGAGAGATGAATTCAATGGAGGTCTATATATTAGGAATATCTGAAATGAGGTGGACGGACAGCTGTAAGTTTCAGAAAATGGCTATAGAGTAGTTTTCTCTTGAAACTAAAAAGACCACAAAAACGGAGTAGGAGAAAGATGCTATTGCAAATTCGTTAATTGAATTTTGACCGATTTCAGAGAAGCATGTTGATCAAACTGGAAGCAAACCCTTTCATTATATATAATCAGATTTAGATATATAATCAGATTTACGCCCCAACCCAAAATCACGGAGATTCTACGAAGAAATTAAAAAAAAAACATCAAAATTGTAAACTCAGAAGTTTTATTGTCATGGGAGATGCGCCAAAGAAAAACAACAAAAGGCTGGTGTGGATCTCACTGCTTGTATTTAATTTACTCAATAGTTATTCGATATTCACGAGTATTCACATTTGTCTTTAATAGTAACATAATTACTTGGCTTATAATAAATATATATATATATTGTATATTATACATTATTGCATGATTTTGTTTTATTTATCTTCTAAGTACGGGTATACACCGTATTTTATATAGACGCACATTATATTACCTTTAAGACATTCATTATGTTGCAAAATTATTGAATTATTGGATGGATTTTTTTTCAGAGGAATCGCCCGACGTCAACCTTAAAGTTATTGGACTTATACTTAAGATTTCGCTAAAAAAAAAAAAACAAATAAACCCAGGTAATGATTGGTGAAAATAGACACAATCAACACCACTATTACGAAGAAAACAAACTCAATAATAAGACGTCTATTTCGTTTTCTTGTTTTTGCGTATGACCGAGTATCCGGATGTCCGCCGTTGCTGGGGACGCCATAAAAGCATTTTGTGGAAAAATAACTAAATTAGTGTATTTCGTCCAATGTATTTATCTATAAATGTGACAAATAAAAAGTGCAATATGTAATGAATGATAGATGGCTCAAGATCGGAACTGTTAACGTTAGAGGACTGAAAAATAGTAATAAATTAAAAGACCTGGTAAATGACGTCACCTTGTATGACCTCGACATCTGCTGTGTACAGGAAACACATGACACAACTCATACATGTAAAGAAATAAAAAAAAAAACAAAAAATGAGAAGGATATTTTTACATTAATCTCGAATCATCTAACCCTTTTCATGGTATAGGCTTTATCAATAAAAAAAACTTTTGACTTTTTCGTACAAATACATTCATGAGCGCTTAGCATGTGTTAATATCGAACTGCCAATAAATGGAAGAACATGCAAAATAACAATATACAATGTATACCTTCCGTGGATAAAAGATCACCCGGACATCGAAATTCTGAATAGATTATTAAGTAAAGAGCTAGAACATAATAGTGTCGATAAATTCATATGCGGAAACTTCAATTGCGAGATAAAATCGGCATCAAGAAGCACCGGAAAATATAGGAAAATATTCAAAAGGGAAGACAAGTCAAAATGGCAGATATCTGATAAACTTTATCATTCAAAACAATTTATATGTGATTAATACATTTTTTAAACATAAACTCGAGCACATTACTACGAATCAATCGAATTTATCCCTGCCACATCGTAAAATCCAACTCAGGAAACAAATAGATTTCATCATAGCATTGTTTCCCCAGTCACTTCAATAATATCGTAATGAAGTAATACATGAATGTTAAAAAAATTAGATTATATTTAACCTATGTATTTTTCAAAATAGTTCTCAAACCAATGAATGATGTTTGACCAATAAATAAGAAAACATTTTGTGAACTGTTATGCCTTCAAGATTGTGTTTTATTATTAATATATCTGATGCTATACATTTTTACGTTTTATGTATTGAAAATTATTTATCATATTTCATTTGTTTTTCATGTCAATATAGCTCGTTGAAGGTGCCAAAGACACACGTTTTCTCAAGGATATGGCCCTACCCTTTTTCAAAAACGTAAACTACACGCATGAATTCGTGTACAAATGCCCGAAAAAGCATTTCTTGTATCGTTTGTATCGTATCAACATCTACGGTAAAGTAATAACGGCAAGATGTCTTATTCCTCACAAAATGTAAGTATCAATACCCTGGAAGAGTAAGTGAAAAGAATATTCGTGCCAATATAAATACCGAAATTAGGAACCAATCATAGAGAGTAACACAAGTCACTACTTTACAAGATGCGAGGCGCGATTTTTTCGCCATTCGATACCGTTCGGGGCATCGTAAAAATTCCGTGGATGGGTACAAAAACAGAGTATCAAACGCAAGAAAGAACTTTCGAAAAACCTCGAAATACCCTACACTGTGTCAAAAGCCCCTCTCGAAATTAAGTCATAAACAACACCTATGACGTGTAAAAGGAAGGAATTTTAGTGGCCTGTCTAATCCGAGGACACCAACCATGATTGCATGCATACCCATACTGAGAGCCATTCCAACAAAACACTCAAATTGGATGTACTCGAGTCTAGCGAGAAGATAATTATTCAAAAGGGCTTAAGCAAATGGTGGTTTTTGTGTGATTTTGTGATGTATTTGAGATGCATTAAAAATACTATTGTAACGATTTTAAAGTGATTGTTAGTCTATAACTTTAGATAACGATGTGTAGATGATGACCAGATATGCTTCTATTGCTGTTTAGCATGATTCATTCATTTACATTCTGAAAGAGGTCAATAAAACGTAAATGTCTATATCTGTTGTATGTATGCATGTGGTATTGGAAAAACGTTAATAAATTGTAGAATTTTTCGTATTGTCGCTCCACTGCGAACTTAACCAAACAAGACTGTCCAAGGACAGTGTGCCACAACTTGCACTAATCTCGCTGCGATATCAAAGTATGCCGATTAATTGTTCATCTGGAGTTTCAACCATCAA
>LQRL01153687.1:0-17769 GCA_001703475.1 Hydroides elegans
AGTTACAAGTTAGAATCAGTCAGTAGTGAAAAGGATATTGGTGTGACATTTGATTCATCCTTGGAGTTTGATCAACATATAAGTGAAAAAATAAACAAAGTCAACAGCTTGTGTGCGATGATTAGGCGTTCATATAAATTCCTGGATTGTCAGATGTTCTTGCCGTTATACAAAGCATTAGTAAGGTCTCATTTGGAATATGGCAACAGTGTCTGGTCTCCATACAAAATTAAATATATCGATGCCATTGAACGCGTTCAACGAAGAGCCACAAAAATGCTACCTGGAATGGACCAGCTCACATATGAAGAAAGGCTACGGAAATTAAAGTTACCAACACTAGTGTATCGTAGAATGAGGGGCGATATGATAGAAGTGTTTAAAATACTACATGGATTATATGATAATAAGGCTGCACCCATTCTAAGCTTACGAAACGTTGAAGCAACTAGGATATTGAGAGGTCACCATCTAACCCTACTAAAGTGTCGTTCAAATAGGAAACTCAGATCAGAGTCCTTCACACAAAGAGTTGTATTATCATGGAACTCCCTGCCATCGAAAGTGGTTAGCGCACATAACCTAAACACATTCAAAAATAGATTAGACAAATTCTGGAGCAACCAAGATATAATGTACAACTATAAATAAAAATTGCATTACTCAAGTCGACCAAACACCGAATATTATATAGACACAATAAGTGAGCTGACCATAGAGGTCTAGGAAGACCTGGTAGTCAGAATCTACATAAAGTAACATAAGGTAAGGTAAAAGGTAAAAGAATAGTGTCCCTGAACATAGGTTCATGTATTTTTTCGGGACACCGTTCTTTTACGGCCTCATTTATTGCCCCATGGTATGGGGTGATTCAATGTTGTATAGCCAATTCACGGCAATTTTCATATGAACAATTCGCGATCACCATTTATTTCTATTTCCTCTGAAAAGTCGTAAACGTAAACAAAACTTTTTTTTCGGCTAAAAAAAATGAAAAATTACAAATATATGGTGTTTATGTGTGATGACCACATAATGCAAGATAAACGTTAAATATGTCAGTTTCCGATCCACTTATCAAGAAATTAAAAGGTACTTTTCGTGAGTTTCATTTGATAAAATAGGGCTTAATTTTCACTCTTTTTTGACAGACCAACGTCGGAATTCGATGGAAACATAAGCACATATATAAACTGAAGAATGCTTCTAGTATATTTTGAGGAAATGCATTGCAAACTTGCGTCACAGAAATAAGCTTAAGATATTGAAAAAATGGGCCACTTCAAGTAACGGCCTTGGACCTCGTATATCAGTGTACAAGTATTTTAATCGTACGAGTATGGATCGAATTCTGTTAACTTCTAAAGTAACATTGATTATTTCAATGAGACTAAAACCGTTGTTCTTGTAATATTTTATTGCAGCTTTTGTGTTGGAGTTTCGTACAGTTGATACCGATAAGCCAGTGGCAGACCAGCACCGATGTCTAGAGACCTTCTGCGAAACACTTGAAGCCATTTTAAGAAAGGGCATCAAACGTAAGCTCTTAATGTCAATAGGTAGATAAACCGCTTTGCAATGAGTTACTATAATGATAATGATGGCATAGAAAGGGCATCAAACGTAAGCTCTTAATGTTAATAGCTAGATAAACCGCTTTGCAATGAATTACTATAATGATAAACTGTAATCCTTTTAAAATCCGTAAAGTACAGTGCATGATGTTGATACACAATCGTAAGATCATATACGATCTCCAAATCTTGAATCTTAACATTTATATGCATCATGAATATAAAATTTATATATTAAATTTAACTTCAATTTCGTTTATACGTTTCCTAGGATTAAGACACAATATAAGTAAATGAAGTGTTTATAAAATTGAACAATAATATAAATTGTAAATATATATTTTCAGACTCGACTTCGTTGTTTGGCATCAGCAAACGTGACTTTTGGAGTTGGGTCAGCGTGCTTGAAAAACATAGCAATGGCACTAGGTAAAAACGATATCCGCCCAAAAAGTCTCCGGCCAAAAAGTTTCCGGCCATAAAGTCCCCAAAAATGGCAGCATGTGCCAAAATGTCTCCAGCAAAAACTTTTCCGGATTTTAAGTTTTCAGTAACAAAGATTATTAATTTAACATCGTAGTTAAACAATTATTTTTCTGGTGTCTTACCTTAGAATTATTTCTTTGTAATTACCAGAAATAAATATTCACAAGTCCCTTATTTTAAGACTTTTGGCTGGAGACTTTTTGGCACATGGTGTCACTTTTGAAGACTTTATGGCTGGAAACTTTTTAGCCGGAGACTTTTTGACCCGGATTCGGTAAAAACGATAGTGTCCCAAACTCGCTTACTCTATGATTCGTTAATTGCAATTGGATTTTCAAGCTAGTCAAGATAGTCTCATGCAATGTTTTAGCGTGTATAACTGGATTACCATGGCTTAATTGCGAATATGTTTGTGTTTTTTCAGGGTAAACCCAGTGCTGTCTATAGTTATAGACAACATAAAGAAAACGAAAAAGGTGAGGTTTGCGATTTTAAACGAGTTAATAATAAAATAACTATGATTTTAAATGTCATGGGGTATAACTATTCTGAATGTCCATGACTATTATAAATAACATTTTTATTAGAAAATCTTATAAGAATTCGCTATTTGATAGACCATATATATTATGTTTGGTTTTACTTTTTCTCACAACACCAAAGAGTCAGTTTCATGGCCTGTTTTCAGACACGTTTCAAATGTTAAAGCAGATTTAAAACCTTCTCAACTTGTAAGCTGTAAAATTTGCCAAAAAAAGTATACTTAGCACCCTTATGACCAAATATAATTTCATTTGACCATAATTACATATCCAATAAACTTAATGTTTTTGCTCTACATAGGTGCAAACAACACAGGGTCGCGGGCGGCTCTTTATTCGCCAAGCCTTGCAGCGGAAGGTACTCACGAAATGCCTCGAATACCTCATTGCCAGCGTCGACTATCTCGAGGTGCAGTTAATATATTTGTTCTATAGAGTTTACTTTAGTTGTAATGAATGAATAGATTTGAAGATGCGTTTGTATTGTTTCATGTGATTCAATCATTTAGACATTTTTATTTTAAGTTTGTAGTGTGCCACTGGCAGGTTTTCTCAAACCCCAATGAATTATTAACATCAGCTTTAAAAGTTTCTTCTTTCTTGAATAAAAGTAGTCGGCAGTTAAACGTAGTTATGTTGCAATTTTCAAACATACATCAGATTTCGAATGTTTTCTGGAAATTCTTATTAAATGTTTGAAAATGTTAAAACTATGTTTACGTTTTGTCATTTAAATAATCTTTAGCAGTGGTATGACCCTGAGGAGTCCATACTTGGAAATGAAATTCTTTGTGGTGAGTAGAAATCCATATTAATTATTTCATGAAATTGAATTCAAACAAATAGTTTATTCAACGGAATAAGTGAAAAAGGGGGTCATAAAAACGGTATTTTGATCGAATGCATGCAAATCATTTGATACAAATATTTGCGATTAATAAATAGATTATTGCATTAAAAGAACAGCTCGATTTTGTATCCGCTTACATTGAAGTAAAAATTATCAAAATGAGTTATTGTTGTTGTTTTTTTTTTTGTAGAAATTCTGATGTCATTACTTTACCCACTTAATGAGGTCAACTTCTGTCTCGATGTTAAGGTATGTCCATGTATATTATTTTAGATAAAATATATGATATAAGTTATACTCATGATTGCTACTGAGTTCAAAAAAGTGTTTTGCACCAAGCCATAGGGTTGATAAATCTTTTCATAAGCGTTTTTTTTTTTGAAAATTTTAAACCTGTCCATAATTTAAAGGTTTATTAAGATAAAAAGGTTTTCATTTTATGTACGTGTTCCTTGTTGTTTTTTTTAATTAAGAAAAGAAAAAAATAGTTTTACATTCAGGTTAGACCAAATCAATTATTAGATTAATATTGAATATTTATTAGCAAAAGTATTATTCAAACAATACCGTGTGAATCGAGTGAAACTCATACATTTTTCATATGAACTGCATGTATTTACTTTGCTACTTTGAGTAGGCCCTGATTTATTGCCGATTGGTTTCCCATTTTATATCGATTTTATAAAAGAACAAAAACATGTTTGATTTACCTTGGTATTTTGCTTTATTTTGCAGAACTCTTCTTTTCTTGATGACACTTGGAGACTTCCAGTAAGATTTAATTTTATACATGTAGTTAAAAAACATGTATGTTAGATTTTTCAATTAAAAAAAATGCATTAATTTGAAAAAAAAACATAAGTTTGAATATTTAAAAAAAAAAAAGATGCGTTAAGATATTTTTTTCCTGACCACGGTACATATTTAATTTTTGCTATATGACGTCGATTTCATGATATTGTTCAACTAATGTAATGCTTTATTTGACCATGGCCTTTTATTTATATATTTCAGACATATATTAATCACCAAATCGTTCCTTGTATAGCTATTGGAATACAGGTTCAGTAAGTCATTGATTTTATTTTTGAGACCTCGATCTATGCGTGTTAGTTACATGGACAGTGTATTGGCTCGATGTGTTAAAATTCATGTGCTTTTGTGTATGTTTCTATGTTAACGAAATTTGTCTTGTAATGAAAAAAATATGACGAGATCACAGAGAGAGCACTAGAAACAGGGTAACCATCTTTAGACAATTTTTGTAGATATGATATTTTAAAATATAAATTTGCGTTTTGCAGAAATTAAGTGCAAACTATCGTCTATTGAACAATTTCCACCACAAAAATATCCAATTATATAGTGATTTCGTAATTTGTTAAGCAGTTTTATCTGAGTAAAAATTGTTTGCCATAAAAAATAGGGGATGTATCTAAAAACTTATCGAAATTCATATTCTCCACGGTCAAATTAACTATAGTCTACTGTATCTTTTTTTAATCATGGCTATTTCCGCCAATTTGTTTTCTATATACATGTAGTAAAAACCTGTTTGAAATTCTATTTCTTCTTACAGTTTTTGAACATAGAACTTTCTCTTTTTTTTTCAAATTTTTAGAAGTGTGGACGGCCGCCTCGTTTTGGTTTCAATCGAGCCAGGCAGTGTAGCCGACGATGATGTGAGTAGCTTTTGAAAATTGAAATCTCCTTTTCGGGAATGATTGATTGTAATGTAATAACATATAACAAATAAATATAGAATTAAAAAGATAAAAAAAAACATGGGCATAGGGCTAACAAGGGAGACCTGTTGTTCTTTTATTCAGAATGTGCTTTAAGTAAGTAAATCATCGAAAGGGTCGAGGGAAGGTACTTGTATATCAACAATTGAATTTAATGAAATAATTGTGTTATTAGAAATGCTTATTTCGAATGCATGTATATCCTTGATGAAAAACAAACGGGTATTGTTTTATTTTAAAGCCTAAAAAGGCATGGTTATTACTTACATTTATTAATGTATATGTGTTTTTTATGCAGGGTGTACTCGAAGTTGGTGACGTCATAGACGAAGTACTCGGCATGGAAACGAGGCGCGTTAACACCCAGATGGTCGTGCATATGCTCAAGCAGAATCGCGGTGCGCCAATTACAATGGGTATCGTCAAGGTGAGTGGTGCATTGCGCCTTTGTTGCATCAATTGAAACGATGCATTAATGCCTAAATGATTGGGCACAATGTCATGCTCAAGTAAAATTGCGGTGCGCCAATTACATTGGGCGTCGTCAATGTTAGTGTGACTTTAGAGCGCCCTTTTCATGTTCTTTGGTGGAATTATATGTATTGAGATCTGAGAAATGAGGTTTTTTATTGGCCACATGTTCAATACGGTCAGTGAAGAAGTTTGCCGTAGAAGCTTATCTAAAATGAGCTATAGCATGAAAAGAAAATTTGGTTTGGAATGAGGTACTGAAATTGTTTTTTACCTCACTCTTAACCGTAATAAATGCCAATGAAATATTTATCAGCCAAAATTAGTGCATTGGCAAAAACGTATACATTGAGGAGGGCTTATGAAATTGAATTATGCTAGATAAAACTCTTTGATAAAGAAAGATCCTTCGTAGTTGATAGCTTGTTTTTGCATAAATTTCAGTGCAAGCTGCCTGACAACTCCCTCTTCCCTCCTATCATGTCCCTCTTACACAAGGGCGGTCGCGACTACAACTCGTTGCAACGCGTTTTAGAGGAAGAAGAAGAAATGAAACAGAAATTGAAAGAGAAGGTGCCTCCCCCACATGCTGTATTGTGAACCGGTGTTTAAACCATAATTCGTATACTTATCACCTTTGTTTATTATACGTGTCTTTTATTTACCCTTCAATTTCAGTGCAAGTTGCCCGACCACTCCCTCTTCCCTCCCATCATGTCTTTACTACACAAGGGCGGTCGCGACTACAACTCGTTGCAACGCGTCTTAGAGGAAGAAGAAGAAATGAAGCAAAAATTGAAAGAGAAGGTTCCTCCCCCGCATGCTTTGTTGCCAGAAGATGAGCTGGACCAAGTACCGGTACATAGTGAAATGGACCAGTGAGTACCTTAAATTAAGGTTGTCCATCCCCCTTCTTCAGACCACCAATGACTCTCACAAATCATGTACTCTTGTACAGGGAAATGGATCCATAATCGCTTATAATTGAAGACAAATCTTCCATCCACGTTGCGCAATAGCAAGATTCCCATAGTTTTGTGCCAATCCCACATTCCCTCCATACACGTGACATCCAACCTTGAAATATCCTTTAGATACCTGCGATACACTATGTCACAATTTATTTGGTAAAAATCATAATGTGGAACACAAGTCTCCCAAAACTTACAACTTAATTAATTTTTTGCGATGAATATTGATATATAATATAATTAGCATTTTACAAATTATCTTCCATCTTTTTCCCTTTTCAGAGCAATTTACCACGTGAAGTATGTGGGCAAAGTTTCCGTGGGAGAGGTAAGTTGCTTAATTAAGTACATGTACCTCAATACTGCGCTTTGTATGGGCTCTCTTTAAAATGTGTACTTAAATAAGATAAGTATTTTTTATTTAAAGAGAATATCTTCAGTTTTAATATCTTCATTAAATGTGGTCTATAATGTTGTTTGAATAGATATATTTGACATGTTTGATACGAAACCCGTGAAATGATAACGCATAGTACCAGTTTATGGCCTTAAGTGGTTTGAAGATTGGTTTGATATGTCTAAATGCAGTCTTAATGTTATTTTTTTCCTATTACATGTGATTATCCAGAGCATATCATGATACCTACAATAAAAGACTCATTTCAGCACCTAATGTTATTGTTTTCTTTAATTTTTAGTTCGGAGGCGTGCAGCAAGTCGAACACGTGGTTTCAAAGGTGCTACAGCAACACGCTCCAGAGGAAAATCTCAATGTAAGCAATATTAAATCCCAACTTATTATGCACTTTTGTTCTTGCTTAAATTATGGTATATTTCAGCTATATGTTAATGTATCAGGTAAAAGGTTTTAATTATAGGCATTTGTTAATGCATCAAATGTTTTGATCAAAATGTGTCATATCGTGATCATTAACCAGTGTATCACGAGAAGATTACGATCATTGAATGTTTACAATATTTAAGGTTGAATGTACACGGTATGTACATGCGTATATTTATTCCGTTTGATTCGTTTTTTTTTAAGAAAGATAAAAGATGAATAAATTCGAATCGTTATAATGTTGTAGAAGCTACAAGATGTGATATTAGAGCTGGGTGAAACCCAAGTGATCGTTTCGGATTCTCAGTCGAAAGAGGTAGGAATTTTGCTTATTGTGTGCCAGTTTACAAGACAAGCAATGGTATCAAGATCTATATTTACCCAAAAAAGTTTGTAATTTTGTATATTGTGTATCGTAAATTCGCTATCGAAATAAGCCATTAAAATTAAATTGATTAGAAATGAATCTGCCGTGAATAAGTTTTTTTTTTTTGAAGAAAAGGAAAAATAATAATTTCTGCAATCATACGTTTAAAGTGTGTTTTACTGCATATGTTTATAATGTAAACAAAAAAGGTGTCTAAGTTTTCTTTGCAAATGAACATTTATTGCACTTTCAACAGGAGTTACTACGCAATTCATACACGGAGGTTTCATCCTGCGGTAGAAGAGTAGACCAAGTGCTTTATTTCTGCTACATTATTGGGTACGATAGGTTTGGCTTCAAAATAAATAAACGCGCTTGAAGTATACGACATAAACAAGTAGAAACAGATAATGATATGAATATGTGATTAACTAAAATTATCAGATGACCAATCAATAGCCATTATAAATTGTTAGTAAGACGAGTGTTTACATATCACCACATTTTGAGAATATCTGTCAAATTAACGTCATTCGTAGTTTTAGCCGCTTTCATCATTATAGCCTGAAAACAATAAGATAATAATCGGGAAAATAATCTAAGGGTTCCCTGCTGAAAAGTGGATTTTTCTGTTTTGAGAAAATCTGTCTAAACGTTATATGAATGGTCCATCATATGGCTAAATATCATCGGGCCTTCTCCCAGAAATGCTGTTTTTGCTTAATATAAACGTTCGAATTTGTCATATTACTTGGAGCGACGGTCATGTAATGTATTTTAACTCTCAATCTCTTAAGCTTAAATTTATTGAGCTAGTACCTTTATATTGTTGTTTGCAGTGAAACCACGTGTACGCTGTCCAAAGATTTTATTGCACACGTGTTCAGAGCGAATCATGACGCAGAGAGTAAAACCATTTTATGTGCCATAGGTAAGCTAGCGAAAAGTGACCGGCTGAACAGTGAAATATACTTAATTGAAGGTGCTGTGTGAAATATGTAGTATTTAAGTGTGATATTTAAACTCTTTTCTGCAGCAAAGAGATAGACTAATCTAATGATTTTGTCACAAACTTAACAAAAATAATAAGTTCATGTAATTAAGTGATCTTACAAATTTGATAGTTGTAAGGATCTTTAAAACTATCAGGGGCGCTATAAAAATGTTATTTTGAAAGCGATAATGCTATTTTATCATTCAATTATATTTCATATTTTCAGCTCAAGGGTTTGAACGAACTCACTGGTTCGTGTGACTGCGATTCATGAACAATCAAATTGGAGATTTGAAATTAGAAAATCAGCTCAATATACCTATGCAATAGCTTCAATCAGAGCCGCAATGAACACAATAATTATTGACATAGCTGCGCCTTGTAATGTGATATGTTTCGTCATGTAGAGCGCGAACAACAATCGGTGAATTAAAAAAAATCGATTTCTACATCAATTCTTCTATGCATTCCTCTATGTGTATATAATTCGTGCCTAATTTGTCCATGCTTTGTCGTTTATCTTTATTTTGAATCACGTTCTTCCGTTATATTTCGTAGCTGTTGATTCTATATTAAAAATTATTTAAAATTTACAAGTGTATGTTATTGTTAGAGAATCTAGTTGTGTTTATAAACGAATTCTAAGTAGATAATCAAAGGGCGTAATTAAAAGGTTCATAAATTCTAGTCGGGTGTAATGAGTTTATTACTTAGATTTTTTTTATATGTATTCAAATGTAGCCATTTTTGTTTCAGAAATTTAGAATTAATATAGTTGGATAAAATTAAGCATTATTTTGGGTAATTAATTCAGTTAACCTTTTGTTATGTAGCTCATGTATTGCGATTTTTGCATTTGTTTATTAACTACTCAAATTATAACTAACTTATCATCTATAATTTATCTAATTGTCGTTTCTTTTTCAAAATATCTATTATAGCTATGTTTTACTTCAATTTTACGCATTAATAAATGTTTATGCAGTTAAGAATTTTCTAATTAAACTTTTATCCTATATTCATGTAGGTAAGCTATTATATAAAGTGAGGTTTCGTTATACTTTATAGTCTTCTTATTCCCGTTCTACGGATTCTTTATGATCCTATATTAAAAGTTATTCTTAAAAGACAAAGTTTAACTTATGTTTGAGTGTTTTTTTTTCACTGTTGTTTAAAATTCTCAAATATGTAAGTAATTATCATATCACTACTTCAGCTGTTACCTTATGTTTATTTTAATTGATCAAATTAAAATGCAGGGATTTCAAGTCACTCGCCAAGCTATGTAAAATTGACCCGAGAAATTAACTGTTCACAGAAAATACTAATAGATAACATTTTATCCTTAAGATTCGAGTATTTTCTTTTAATCGGCTCACGCCGTCGGCGCCTTCTCATTTTTCTCATAAAATAAATCGCGTTCGCATGGTCACCGAATTAAACGGAGTAAACATTTTTATCACTTTTTTCCATGTTTTGACCCCCTGGCAAATTTCCGCTGGCGAGTATAATATTTATCTGGTTTGCATCCCTGAAACGCCATCTATAGCCTTCAAAGTGTTCCTTAGATTTTTACGCAATGATCCTTTTTATTTTGAAGAATTCCCATTCATGAAATACAAATATCACTATAATAATAGGTTCCTTGAAAGAGATACTACATTTCTAATTATTGATTAATATATATCTAAATATAGCATTTATGTAGTTGTGGTCCGAGGCTGTTTTGTTCACATATTTTGTTAATATTATAGATTGTTATGTGCTAGCTTTTGTTGTCCAAAGGCTTTACATTATTATAAGATAGCTATATTGATTGCTTGTTATCGATATAAATCTTAAATACAATTGTATAGTGTTGATTGTTGAAAATTTTTTCACGAAAATAAATAACAATAAAATTAATATACTTTATATAGTTTGTTTATATGTGTTTTAGTCCCCAGCCGAGGACTATTGCTATCCCTGATCCGTCTACCTGTCCGTCCGTCTGTTCACATTTGAGATACAGTTGCTTGAGCGGCACTTTTGTGTGAAGTAGTCCTAGTCTCTTGAAACTTCACACCGTGAAAGAATATATATATATTGAAGATGCGCAAAAACGAGGTATTAGTTTGACCTATCAAATGATGCAGAAATTTCAGGGGTCTGAACCAAAGGGAAATTGGTCTATTTTCACAGCACTCTGCCCGCGTATGTAGCCTTTGTCCTAGAAATTCACTCATTGAAACAATATATATTGCAGATGTGAAAAGGCAATGTTTCAGTTTTTGTGCATAGAACACAGAGAACGATTGTGTGACGCTGTGAGTTCTACGCTGAGATGACGACGTTATGAGAAATTTCTACATATGCGGTTTGAAATCGAAATATAATACCGAAAAGAGTATATTGCTTAGGCTTGGGGCTTTGCACCTCTGATAGCTATATTGATATTATGTGCCAGACCTCATAGTTTCTTCCGTGCTTTTTTGTTGTCTCAATGGTCCGAACTGTGCATTAGTATGAAGCTTTTTAAATAAGTAAGAATCAAGATATCAAACTCAATTCTGTGCGTATAAAGAGGTATAAAGGCATACAATTAACCAAACCATCACGGTAATATGTGATAAAAAGGTTCCATTTTCTGTGATTATTTGAACATTTGTTTTTGAATTTATAGCACTGATATATATTGCAATATTGTAAAGTTAAGCACGAGAAAATATATAATGGTTTTCTTAAAATAATATAGACCAATATAATGTCAAAATTAGTAAAAGACGTGTAGTAATATAAGTATACTATGCCACTTACACAAAACAAAATATATTTTAATGTTTGATACACTCTTCTCTTATATATGTAGTTTATGTATTATTTTGATAGGAGAAAAGTGATTGTTAAATATATAACACGTGTGTCCAAGAAGTCTAAAAATGTGCGATTAAAGAAAAGAAAACCGTATAAGTGAGAACGGTACACAACTCGAAGACATTGAAATGCAAGATAAAACAAGAGAACTATTTGGAATAATGAAAGAGATCACGGGTCGAGCTTGAAAGTTCATGAGAAGCAACGATTTAGGAGAAGAATTCTATCAGAACGAAATCTAAGACAGATGGAAAGAGTAAAAAGAGGAATTGTTCGTAGTACGTATGTGTGCTGTCGCTATACTTTTTTACCTCTTCACTAAGTTCATATTTACAGTTTTTGAGAATGGAGGTGAAGGACTTTCAGTCGGCGTAGAAAACGCAGCAACCTGAAATTCGCAGACGACGCTGGATCGAAGTAGAAAATAAGAGTAGCCTGTTAATATTGGCCAGTTGGGTAGATGAAGAAGTAAAGCATGTTGAAATGAAAATGTCCGTGAAATATAAAAATAGTGGTAGTAAGCAAGGAAAATAATAAACTCATACTAAACATCATAAATATTTGTACTAAAATGAGTTCATTTTCGAGAATTGCAAAAGAGATTCATTAATTATCCAAATAGCGAGAAAATCAGTAGGCACATTGCAAACGTTAATTATCATCCCTTCCATCTATACAAGTTTAATTTAGGACATCAATAGTGTGTCTTGTCAATCTCATTGCATGGAGAACACACATGAGCAATAAACAAAATATCACCTGGAATCTTAATGAATATGGACTTTAAAACATGCTAGTTTTGAAATGGACAAAACATATCCTGACATGTGTAAGGTACGCATCGCAGGAACCAAGAGATTATGTTTGACACAGTAAATAAATGACTTAGAGCCAGCACGGACGAGGGAGACTAAGAATATATTAAAGTAAAATTCAAGTAACAGCAACCTACGCCCTACACGGGAGATGTCTCCCCTTCGTAAAGGTCAAGCATAACACTCAGAACCAAAACGATGAGGTTTTGCGACGGGCAATTTCAATGGGTATGCCACGCTGTAAGGTAATTATACAACTTAATTTTTGTTCATTCTTGAACTCAATTAGGGTATACAATGCATTATAAATAATGACATTGAGTCTTGTTCTCAGAGCTATAATCGAAATCTTCAAGTATATTAAAATGTCAGGTGTTATCTTAAGGAATTGTTGTTTATTCCTTGTGTCAAATACCACAGTATAGTAAACATAATTGGCGGATGACATAGTCTGGCGGATAAAGATGAAAACGTGCACAGCACTCATACAATGTTTTTATGTTATTATATTTTCAATGCAATTTGTTTATTTACTGATATAGTAAAATTTTGTTTCACAACTTCAAATAATATCTAACAAATCAATAAATATGTGTATCAGAGACGTGCTTTATTTTTAATGCAACACGCCTTCTTGCAAGAGTTTACACATTTATAGACGCAATAACATTTAATAACTTAACACAAATGCAAACCATTGAAGAATTGTGGAAAAAATATCTAACAACTTATATATAATGTGCGAATATACTATCAAGAAAGGGCGCATAAACGAAACGTTAATTAGATTATAACTTAAATTTTAAGCTTCTTTTAAATCAAGCTTTAAACTTTAGAGGGTTAATTTCGAATGACAATTTATTGAATATGTTTGCAACATAAACCATAAAGAGTTCTTGTTTTTAAAGACGTTCTTACAAAATCAACTTTTCATTTATTAATATTTCTAAAGCTATAATTGAAATTTGCATTTGAGTTAAACTTCTCTTTTATATTAACAGGTAAACCATTCCTGTGCGTTGTATATATTATGCAACAAACTTTTACATCAATAAGATCGACAAGTTTCAACAAAGTGTGCAAAATAAATCATTTGTATGTTTAAATGTTCATACTTTAGGTACAATTCTTATTGCATCTTGTTTTAACGAACAATATTATGTATGCATTACTATTGATGTTTAAAACACACTTTCTTACATCATAATTGCATTACCTTTCAATATATTTTCAACCAGAGCACAATGACTATGCTAGTTTAATTGACTGTCTATGATAATGACTCAACATTAATATTCATATACCATAATAATAGGAGCACCTTCTATATATATACAGTTAGTTTGCTATCAGCAATATGACGTTTTGTTTATGTTATAAAATTAGTTTTACTCAGACTCAATGAATGAAAGTTTATTTGATTTGAACCAGATATTTATCTTAACAGATTCATGATTGGTATGTTCACAAAGATCATGTATATCATTTCCAGATGCGAATAGATTTGTATTATCTGCAAACGGAACAAATGTCGAACACTCTGAAACATCACAAAGGTCATTGATATCTGATATGAACAAAATTGGTCCCAGTATAGAACCCTGAGGTCCATCACATTTATTATCCAGTAAACTGAAACTTGTATTATCATTATTAACATGCAGCTTTCGACTGTCAAATGACTAGTTAACCAAGAGTGTGCAGTTCCTCTTGCATCATAACATTTTGATTTGCGTAACAATAACTCATGATCAATGGTATCATAAGCCTTTTTGAGATCATGTTCACTATGCATTTTCACCTTGAGCTAATACTATTCGAGTAAAATCATATGCAAATCATATGTTCAACGCATTTAGTTGCATTTTAACTTGTTTGTGTGTTTCTAAAAATTCAGCAAATTAATTTCATTCAATACAAATATTTGGTTTTGCAAATTAGAGCATGCTAGTTCTTTTTTTTGTTTAAAATAAAAAAGCACAGTTGAATGACTTCATGTCGTTGGTAATACAAGTGTCCAGATGTATTAGTTGATTGTCGCTTCCTTTATGGAATACAAAGAGATCAGAGCATTATGTATGAACATACTTTCCCTATATTGAATTCCATTGCAGCTTGTTTGTTAACATGTTATAAAGAGGTTTGCCCTACCTCCTTATGATAGAAGTTTAGCGTGAAATAAAATTTAAATGATGATGATTATTTACATGAATTATTCAATTATGAAATACGAGTTATGTCACGCCGGAGCCTAGCACTCACATTTTAGTACATTATTTCCTGAAGGACTAGACTGAAGATTGCTACAGCTTAGCCATGTATTCACAAAATTTCATGTCTTTCATACAATAACTTTAAAACAGAGAAGCACCATGGTTGACCATGTGCATCGGGCGAACATTGGACATTCAAGTTCAGTTATTTCCAATAGCAAAATATTAAAGCTTATAATCAGTAGGAATTGTTCTGTAACGGTTTATCAATGGCCATATATGAATTATCTCAAAAGGGTTTGTACGCATGAGAAGTGTTGCTTGCCCCTTTGCCCTTTGACTCTCTTCCCTCTGGTCCCATCGCTTATACTTATGCAAATTTGTATAGTATGTCTCTTGTCAATGGCAATTCATCAATATATTCATTCAAATAGAGAGATCCTAAAATTCAACTTAAAATTGTATTAAATAAAGATACATCGAGAAATATATCCATAAGTATAAATATAGATTACGTTCTTCAAATACCATTTTAACATATCCATAAGAGAGGATACCGATGACCTTCTTGGATACTTAGTCAAATGTCAGCTTTAAAATTTTTCAAAGTTGCCAATGAGTTATTTTAGAAATACATTATATTGTTGACCGATCATAATGGTCGCGTTTCTTTTCTTTCAGTCAGATAATTTTCTTCAGTGACTTAAGTGAATTAAGGAAAAAACGCGTTTCTTTTCTCTCAGTCAGATAATTCATTTCAGTCAGATAAGTCAAAACTTCAGTCAACTGAAGGCTGACTGAAATGACTTAAATTTGTCACGTGACGCAATGTTTTGATTTTACGTTTATCATTATTTCTTTAAATTAACATTTTATTCATAATATTTGCTTTTTATTTTAATATACCTTAATATAAATAATTTAAACATTTTTAAAGCTATTTGAACAGCAGTTTGTTCTAAATGCTTCAAAATATTATGACGTAACCTTGACCTTAAAATTTCAGTCAAATAATTCAAAATATCTTTCTTTATTCTCAGTGAATTATTTGACTGATCTCACTTATCTGACTGAAGAAAATTATCTGACTGAGAGAAAAGAAACGCGACCAATATTTCGTTGCCATTAGTTTGGTGGTCATTGTTACGCATATTTCTTGAACATGCGTGAAAAATATATATAAATATATTTTGCATCAAAACGTGCACATACAGGTATTCATAAAAATATTTTCTCGGGATATCAATTATTATGGAAGGTGCAATTTGTTTCGAATGAAGAAAGCTAAGCCAATCAAACATGAAAGCATGCTAATTTGCATAAGATCATGGCCGTACAACTTTTTGAAGCAACTTTTCCTTTGATCAAATAAAAACCGAATTTTTCATATATTTTAAATACTTAAGGATATTTTAACTAGAAATTCAAAAGGAAAAGGTAATTATATACACACTGGATTATTTCTAATACGTGTTTTGTGGATATTCATCAAATTCAGATGATTTGAAAGCTTGTTTTTGTTCTTCCACAAAACAGTGTGATCATTCATAAAAAAATATATATTTGTTGTTAACTAAGTCGTGTTTGTTGTTATTTAAGCCATCTTATTATAGTTAGCCTTATCGTTAACTGGATATTATATTTATCGACAATCACATGTGTGACTTAAGTAAAGGGTCCATATAATAAATTGTAAAAATAAACGTGTGATGGTCGCCGTAAGTCGTATTTTCTGATAAAAACAAACGAGTATATGAGAACGTATATCGGGTGTCTGAGAAAATTCATACGTAAACTCGCTACATTTATACAGACTGAATACCCTTGGAAATGATGAAAATTATATCTAAGCACTGCAGCTCTCATTTTTTCTTCGATTAGAAAAAAACAACGTTGCTCGTACAAAACGCATTCCTTGAATGTACAAGGGAGCCTATGTGCAAATGAGACGCTATGTACAAATGAGACGAATCTAAAGCTTAATTTCTCTCAAATCTAGTTTCATACCGCAATGGTTTTCGACTTAAAATATAATATAGGTGCATATTAATATATTATAAAAACATGAATGTCGTATTTTGAATAATTCGATACAAAATCTGAATTTAAAAAATTGTCTTATTTTTACATAGGCAAATATACACATAGCCTCCCTTGTAACATTTGCTTGCTTCATAAAATACATTTATATCATATTTGTTAACGAAAAAAACTAAGTATGGTAAGGAGTTCCGGATAAATTGAAAGGATAACTTTATTCAAAGCTAATATATATATAAGTCTCCCAAATGTTTAGGATATAAGATGACACATGATGTTTCAGTTTGTCGTTAAATATCTATTTTTAGGTGAATGATTTTCGAGACCATGATATCAGCTGATCATGGAAGTAGATAGATTCCTGCATGATCTAAGGTTTCAACCAGAAACAGCCCCTCGTCCACCAGTCCCAGGGGAAGAAAACGAACTTGTATCGAATGGGGGAAATTCAACTCGCAGTACCTCATCACATAAAACGCAGAGCTCTGGAAAGTCTGAAAAGAGTGCTAAGTCTCGATCGCCAGCCGCTACCCCACGACGCTCCAATCTGGATAAAACAGGAGGATCACTCAGTTGTTCGGATACAAAATTAAATGGCGAAGAGGATGCACCTCTCGGATTCGAACCCGAGGGCAGTGAAGAATGTGCGAATTCGCCTCCGTTTACGGAGAACACAACGCCACCATACAAGAAATGGGCGGAAAATCTAGGATATCTTCTTGAGGATGGGGAAGGTGTTAAGTTATACAAAACCTTCCTCGATCAAGAGTGGAAAACCGTTGTGAACCCATTGGATTTCTGGTTTGCGTGTCGTGGATTAAAGCTAGTCGAACCTACGGATACAGCTAAAATTCAAAGTCTTTCGAAATTAATTTATAAGAAATATATCAAAGGTGATCAACTTCAACTGGATCCAAGAGTCAAACGTGGGATAGCAGAGAAATTGAAGTTCGAAAAGTACGATCAATCCGTTTTCGACGACGCACAAACTCACGTGGAAAATGTGA